>JAXCLQ010004654.1:33336-45172 GCA_035584115.1 Cedrela odorata
GTTATATCAGGAGGTTACACGTAGGCAATTAGAGTGATTTGGCTTTTGCCCACATGGCAATTTTGGCAATGCGTTATTGTTTCATATTTGACATGTAGGTATTCGCAGTTCAACAGTTGCCGCTTGAGTTTGTTGTCTATTGATGATAAGGATACGGAGACTTAGCACAAGGAAAAAGATTAGTAAAGCCCAACCTACCAACACTCAAAATTCATATATATGGTAGTTGTATCTTGTTATCTCGAGAGATTTGTAGGAGGTTGGTTGGGGAATCTGTGTTGCCAATCGAATAGGGTATCAATCATTTTAGCTTCTTATATATGTTAGGGGTCCAGAAAGTTACCATATATTTTCCAATTCTTCGAGACTTAATTATTGTTTTCACAAAGGCAAAATGCACACCACCATTCTCCTAGGTAACAACCAAATATTAATATATGTTGGATATTTCATTTGTCATCTACTATTTGGTTCAACTTGACATTGCAACTTACTGTAATAAATTGATGCTTTCCAAAATGAAAATCTCTTGCAGCTAACTCATGGGTCAAGGGAATGAATATATAAACAGACACACAGACAAAAGAATCAAAGTGTTTAATTTCATTGAAATATGAAGTAAGATATAAGCTAGCTAGTTATGATCATCAAGCTAACAACAATTTGTTTAAAACTGTGAAAGCGTGTGAATCCATTGATAAGAAAATATCTGAAGACAGCATATGCATGCATGCGTGATTTACACTTGAATAAGTTTGCCTTGAAACTTACCTTTTAGCTGTCATTTATTGAACACAGATCCTTCTCGTTACAATTGGTTTGTTTATTTTACCTTTTCCAATGTCCTAAATTTAATCATGAAAACAAAATATATGTGTTCAATGTTCGATTCAACAGCTAATTAACGTCTTTCTAGAGAATCGAAACACATATACAAACCACTAAATTAATTTCCATGTTCTAATCAAATTCTTAATCCAAAATGCAAATGGTTTTGGTTTTCCTGAACAGTATTAATTAATTTGACAGTTTCATTTCAGGATCCTGAATCCTCGGCTGGGGATGTTGGTCTTTTGAGTTTCCCATGTGCCTGCCGAACTACGTTGTGCCTGGCTGCACCACTGGCCATCTACACTGTGGAGATCTAGTAACACTAATTATACATATGTATATGCATGGCCTTTAATTTAGAAATTCAAAGACAATCAGAGCCGCCCCTAATTTAGAAAAATAATTTCAGTTAAAATTTATTATTATATTATATTAACACACGATAAGTTAATGCTAATGGATCTCTATCTTATGAATATGTATGTATTGCTTTTAATTTATTTTTTTTCTTAAAGAATAATATAATAAATTTCTTGACATTTATTTTGAGTGTCAAAAATATTTTTCGCTTGTATTTTACCCTTCCATATTCTTCACAATCAAATATGTGAATAATACATCCATCTAAAAATCTAGAGTTTCCATCAATTAATCAAGAAGGATTAATTTATTACAGGTTACAACATTACATTACGAGCATTATATTACGAGCGTAAAATAGTATTAATTAATGAATTAAATAAACTAAGTAAGTTTTAGATCTTAATGTTAATGCATATGATCATTGGATTAACATATTCTGATGTGGTAAAACTTTGCATGGAATCATTGTTTACGTGAAAAATGAATTTAAAGCAAGATTCAAGTGCATAATTGATCTATATATATATGGAAGGATGAACTTGTAAATTTAAACTTGAACACGATCGATCATATCAAAGTGTACAAGTAAGAAGAAAAACAAACAAACATGTGAGCTAATATATTTATAATTACAGTCCATAAGAGAACACACATCAATTATTTATGGATGCATTTGACAGGTTTAACACTTGTATCTGTTACCTTCATTTTAATTTTTATTTGATTCAGCTATCTGCTTAATCTCTCACTAATTTTATCACATAGCTATGGAGAACACCCCATGAAATATTAGATTTGTTTGGCAAATGGCAGCCATATTTTGCTGTTGGTATGCCTGCGCCATACTGAGCAAGGCTTAGTTATATATAATAATTAGCAGAAATCATGACCTTTTTGTACACGCAATGCGAAGAATTCTATGGTCAATTACATATGGCTTCTAATTTCTATACCCCATATTAAAAAAAATTGAGTAAGTATAGACATAGTTGTCCGGACTTTCTTAGTCATATGGGACGGTGATTGATTTGCATGCTTGAAGCCGACATATCTATACCCTATGTGTAAATGTGGTTGAATTTACTTGTTTCACATTACTTATTTATTTATTCATTACTATTTTTTGTGATTATAACATCACAACAAAAGTTTAGAATTTGTTGCCTAATAATGTAATGTTTGGCCAATGGAAGTCAATTGATTAATAATTGGTAATTTCTACTAGGTAGAAGGAAGAGATCATGAACAAAAGTTGAGTCGAAATTGGGTTGTTAACCCTTTGACAAAATCAATACTAGACACTTTGAATTTTAAGGGTCTAGAGAAGAATGTATGGCTTGAATACGTATACATAGATAGTTGATAAACTAGTTACCGAGTATAATATACATTTATTTTCTTTTTCTTTTTCTTTTATAACCAAAACATGTACGCGTTCATTCAAAGCTAGGCTAATCATCGCAGATTATGTCACCATTATTTACTGATGTAAATTGCGAATGTATGGCTTGAAAATTGTCGCAATTATATATAAGACAAATGTAAATTATGGATTTAGTTTGTATATATCTATACAATGCATTGATCGCATAATTCTTAGCTCATCTATTGAAAAACTCTGGAGGGAAGAAGCAAAAGATACAGAAGACGATGACGTGGCAGCTTTTGATACTCAAAAGTGTTGATCAGAATAAGATGATGACCTAATGACGTTTGACTTTAGTAAGCAGAACAGGTGATCACAAAATGATGATTATTATTTCATTCTAGCTGATCAAACCGCCCAGTGGATGGATGATCGACACGCATCATTCAATGTTATCTTGTTGGTGATGCTGGGTTTCGGACATGGGAAGTAATCTCAAATTGCCTTAATTTTTGTGCCCTTTTTTCTAGTCGAAGATTTTGTGCCTAATTTTGGTGAGAAAGTTCCATCAACTTATATTAGGTTCTATAATTATGGTAACAACCGAACAAAACTCATTTGATTAGCTAGGAACTGTACACCTGACTGTTTGGGTGGGCTGGCTTATGAACGAACCTATCAATAAGCTTATGGTTGTGGGAAAATAATTTACAAAGGTAACCTGTTGTTGTCATTTTCTTTGCTTGAGAGGGCGAATTTCAGGTAGGTTAATTTAGGTTTCAACAATGTTGATCTATATGTTATAATAATAAAAACGTTGCGTAATTGTTTTGTTTGAACATCCAAACTCAGATATTAATAATTAAGCATGTATTTAGTCCACCAGTCCAAGTAATTATGCTTTCAAGCCAAATTATGGACCATATTGTATTAAATAGTATAATAACCAAGAAATTACATATTGAATAAATTTTTAATGATCTTCTAAATTTGATTGAGTTTGAAGTCTTGTGATCATTAATTCATCCAGCAGCAGTAGTACTAATAATAATAAAAAATCTAATCTAATTGATCCACCTGTAACTAAATTATAACCAATACATATACATGTATCATAATTGATTTCAAGATCCGGAATAGTGTTTTATATTTTATATTTTATTTTTAACAAAAACAAGCATATGTGAAAAAAGATCCCATAGTGGAAACTAATCAAATCAATCTAAACTCGTCTTTATTACTCTCGATACACCTATCCCTAATAATGAAGCCATCCATCCAAATACGCTGAAAATGCCTCTACAAATAGTTTACAACCCCTAGTACAGGAGAAAGAAAAAAAAAAAAAACTTTCAGTATGCTATTTTCCTGTGAAATAACTATTATGGTATGGTATGACAAAACCAGCACTATTAACCCTAAATCCACTCAATGTTTCCCAAACATTCCTGCCGTTAATGAAGAAAAATCGTAATCCTTTCCTGATTGAGAGGGAGGTGTTGTCGATAAAATGGGGGATTCAGACTGATTTTTATTTGGTCCAGTGCTTGTCACACCATTAGCAGGGTTAACTTGCCCCATGGTAGAAAAGCTGCAAAGCAAGATAGAGAGTATTAAGAATGTCAACATGTAGAATGCAAGCATGAAATATAGTAATCTGCTTCATATTTCAATTAGTAATACATGGAACTCAAAGCTCTGAACATCAAATTGGAGGAGCATTTGGCAACAGAATGCCAAGGGAATTCATTAGTATAGAGATGCACCTAATGACTGCCATTTTTAAGAGATCTGGGTTCACTAATAACATAACCAAACCAAAAATGGGAGGAACTTTTAATATAGAGCGAGGGGAAAAAACAACAGTAAAAACAAATTATAGCTGACTAAATTCCTTAATTTGGGTTAAAGTCCAACATTTGTAAGAAAGTACATTTTTATTTGGTAACTTAACTGTACAATTATGGCATCTTTGCAAAACCCTCAGATTTCATGCATAAAATTCCCTTGCTTATGCACAGCTACTTGCAACCTAACCCCAAAATACATTGGTTCAAACATGCCAGCAAAAGGATGGGAATTTTTATGCAAACAGTAAAAAGAATAAAATATGATAAGTTCAACAGCTACAAGTACAGGGGGTTTCATTTCTGCCAAAACCCATTAGTAAATTTGGCTAAATCACTACAGAACACAGCCACGAAAAAGGTACCTGGATGCTGGATATGGATCAGAGTTCCCCGCCGGATATGTGTGTCCCATGCTCATAGCCTAATTCAATAGAAAATATAGCAAAACCACAAAATCACCAAATGAAAGTTGATTAAACAACATGATGGATGCAGGAGCCATTATGGATTCTACCTGCATAAGTTTCTGCAGATCAGTCTGTCCACCAGGCATGACCGCTGGACGTGTTTGTCCCATGCTCATTGCCTGATTCAATTGAAAATATAGCAAAACCACAAAATCACCAAATGAAAGTAGATCAACAGCATTATGGATAGACACAGGTGCTATTATGGATTCTACCTGCATAAGTTTCTGCAGATCACCCTGTCCACCTGGCATGGCTGCTGGATGTGTTTGTCCCATGCTCATTGCCTAATTCGATTGAAATATAGGAAAACCACAAAATCATCAAATTGAAGTTGAACAAACAGTATTATGGATAGATGCGGCTGCTATTTGGATTCTACCTGCATAAGTTTCTGCAGATCAGCCAGTCCACCTGGCATCATCATGCCAGGAATTTGGTTGCCAAGGTTTGGCAAATTGTGAAAGGGTAGGCTTGTTCCATTGGGGCCAGGGTGTTCAAAGCTGCTCAAAAGTTTTGGATCCCCACCACCAGATTTGGATGCTGCAGCCATCAGGAGGGACTGTTGCTGTGCCAACATAGCAAGTTGCTGATGATGCATAGCAAATGGTGACACCATATTGGACTACATCATATCCAAACCGCAGGATCAAACAATGTATATTTTCTATAATAGAGAAAACTAGCCAAAAAATGATAAATATCAGATACAAACTCAATTCACTTTTTCCCTTTCACGTATGAGACACAGTCAAAAGTTAAAATACAAGGCATGACCCAGTTGCTCCTATAAGTAAAACATCAAGCTGATACAGATTTCTTTTGAAGAGCTTAAAAGCTACATAAAAGATGTTGCAGCATATACCTTCTCGAAAAGGCTCATAATGTCAGTTTTTACATCTTTCTGGGGTTTCTCTGAAATTGAGGGAGTTGCGAGTGAAGGTGAATCTTTAAATAAGTCCTCAATTCCTGTGGCAGACTGGGGACCACTCTCAACTGCTTTGGTTTGCTCGGTTTTCTCTGCTGTTGATGTTGCTCCAGCAGCTGCAAATTTTGATGAAGGTCAAAGTCAACAGCAACCATTGAAAAATACAATCATCACTCTTAAAACCAAAAGAGGAGCAAGCAGGATGTTGAACAGATTTAAAAGAGACAATGAAGATGGTAGAACTT
Organism: Cedrela odorata; assembly: GCA_035584115.1. Classification (NCBI taxonomy): domain Eukaryota; kingdom Viridiplantae; phylum Streptophyta; class Magnoliopsida; order Sapindales; family Meliaceae; genus Cedrela; species Cedrela odorata. The sequence goes on from JAXCLQ010004654.1 coordinate 39,387, forward strand.
GATTAGATGATCTCTGTAGAAGAAAATTGAGTGAATGTTTCGAGACATACACTGGAAACCTGCCCAAACATTATCATCAGCAGAAGCAGCCTCAGAGCCATTTTCACCAGGACTATCCATGGATAGCATGTTGAAAAGGTCAACTGCATAATCAACTTTAGGGGGAGATACTACGCTATCAGCATCTGTGGCCTGATTTGTTGCCTCCACAGGTGCCACTGTTGATTCTGTCTTCTGAACTATTTGCTGAGGCTTTGCAACAGGAATAACCTGTTCATCACAGGTTTCTCATACATCACACCAATATAACTTTTCAAGACCTATCTCTTACTATAGGAAATGGTATTTACAGATGTATCATTCAAGTGTAGTGCAGCAACAATCAGAACATGCACTTAAACTAACTTGATAATTATAGATATGAGGTGACCCCAACAATAATCAGGCAGGCATAAATTGGAGAGTTTCAGAAACAAAGTATATATTTGGTCCACCACCCTTACAGATGACAGCCAACAGGGCTTTCACACAAATACTTAGTATTAGAGACCTAAAAGAGAAAACAAATTGGAAGAAAATTCAGAGGGAAGGGAAGAAAAATTTATGGGAGAAAATAGCTTAATAATCTGGAATTCGTTCATGCAATGTCAGACTGAATAGTGGCCATAATCCAAAACAAAATAGGAATACTAATCTACCTAAAAAAAGAAAAAGAATCTAATGTAGAATAAGTTATGCTTATTTAGGAAACATTTAAATTTTCCTTATTCAAGTAGGATAAAATTTTATTTACTTGTTTGTGCTGGAGTAAGATTTATTTGCTTTACTTGAAGTAGATTTCCCTTACTTGCTTTAATCCTAATTTGTTCTCCAAGAATAGATGAGGTTCTTTATATTATAAACATGGTTGTCAGGGTTTACTTCCATAATTAAGAAGATAGGAAGATGATATGGTTGGAATATATAGAACTTAAATAAGCTTCTAGACCTAATATGGCACTGTATACAAAATCAATGTAGCGGGATTTTGCATGCAATTAACAAATTGGATCTTCTTGAACTAGCCACAAGAAAGACTGGTGCTATCCTCTTTCTAGCTTGCACAGGAGTAGTAAATAGTTAGGGAGTTATCATAACTATTGTGGCTTTCACCTCATAACATTTACCTCCTTATTCAAGGTAAATATTTTTGTTTACTGGGCATAGTGGCACAACCACAAGAAGTTTTAGGCATTTCAAGACAATTTATACAAATATTGGCGTCCTTCAGGCTTGAAAAGTGCCAAATCTAATCCTTCATAGATGCAAAAAAAAATTAGAAACCCAAATATAGTATAGAAATCAATAAGTGTTATTTAGCACCTACCAAAAAGTTGCACCAATTGATAACAGAAATCCACCCATGGTTGTTCCAGACTCTTTACAAGAAAACTTATACTTAACATGATATCAGGTGCAACAACTCTATTTTAAGTTGCATGTATGCCCAACCATATCAAGTTCTTAAACCTCCTTTCACTTCTATAAAAGCCTACCCTGATTACAATGTTCATCACACGAAGAACCTCGTCAGGACGTATGAAGAACAAAAGACCAATAAATCTACCTCAAATAAGGAAAATAAATTCTACTCCAACATAAATTAGAAAAGAAATAGCCCCAACAAAAATGTCCTCAATTACTATTGAAAGAAGGAACTAATAACATAGGGCCATTTCACACAAAGTTGGCAAAAATAGGACTTTGTGATCACTACCTCAAGAAGTGAATAAAGATGAACATTCTATAAAAAATCACGTAAAAAAATTAAAGGAAAAACAAGCAATAGAAATGGGAATAATCAAACTTGCAAAAGCCATATTACAAAACCTGCTCAGGTCCTTTAGGCGGAACCGGAATACCAATTCTTGTAGCAGGAATGCTTTCTTTTGTACTTGGTGTTTGAACATGCTTCTTTTCCTCGAATAAGTTTTCAGAACTATATGTGTAACCATGCACACTTTTCTCTCCATGTCTCTGCCCATGAACAGAAGCCCTCTCGTATCGTCCTCTAGGAGGTGATTTTTCTTGTCCATCTCTAGGTGTCCATCTTTTCTCCTCATACCTGTAATGAAAGGCAAAAATATGAGAGAGGGAAAGAGAGGAGAGAGATGGCAAAAACCTTCACTACATGCATATATCTAAAAATAAAGAATATCTCACTATGTTAATAAATAATGATAATGGTACATGGAGCTAACTCAAAACACATACTTAGCACGAATAAAATTTTCAATTCCAACTCTATCGTAGTTGGGGGGCAACTCAGCTTCCCAGTAACTATTTGCTTTCTCATTTCCCATTGCTGTATAAAAACAGAAGCCATTGTCATATGCAGCAGCTTTTATCCAATTCAGTCTTGAAGCAACAACCAGAAAAGACAAATCCATAATCTAATAGACCAGCTTACATTGAATAAATGCAACCTGCTCCGGAAGCCAGGTGTCCAAGGTAGCAGATCGAACCTGCAGCAAAAAATATTAAAATACATACATGTCCCTTTGGAATAATGATGAGAGTTTAACTAACTACAAAAATGCTCAAGAAAAAGAACAAAGAATATTTAAAACAACAATCACATTTAACTAACAAGATACGAATTTATAGGTCTACTTTTACAGGGCTGCCATATTTTGATGATCCAAGCATTAGCAGTAAATTGACAAGGTAACAGAAATTTTTTTGAAACTGAGAAAGAACAGGAGTTCTACCAATAGCTCATCTAATCTAATAAAATCAACATGAGTTCTACCACCAAAGCAACGGCCAAAAATTACATAAATTCATGGTGAAAGGAGTTTAACTCAACCTAAATTCGTGAAGCACGCTGGAGCCAAATAGTTTAAGCTAATAAGCATCAGAAATAGAAAAGATGTGTATCCTCAAACAGGATATTGTAAGCAGCAGCCTATGATCTAAGAAATAATAAAAATAAGCCACAGACAATTCCTCATGAGTTATTTACTCGTGACAATGTATAAATTGTATATAAACTACTGTTCACACATAAGTTAGGATGAAATAAGGTCGATTTAAACGTAAAATCAATACTTTGTCATCAATAAAAAGTGGTGGATCAGAAAAAATATCTTAAATAATAATTTTTTTCCAACAATTATGGCAGCATGTCCAATTTTGAAAAATTATGCAAAAGCAAAACACTACTTTAAACTAAGATTTCAGATAGCAGCTCCTGTTTGTCCAAAACCTTTAAACTCTAATCTGTATGGTCCAGGTAGTAAATCACAACGTACCAGTGACATGAGGTTAAATTATTATTTGTGCCAACTATATAAGATGGAACCATGGTAGCTAAAACTGCCCCCAACCCTTCAATCTGTTTTGAGGAAACTAAGAAGTGTACATTTGAATAAAATTGCATCACCTTTGATATGTGTACACCAAGACTTCTGTGGATCCCGGAACATTGCATGCAGATAAAGATACCCAAATTCACACTAGCCCATCTTGGACCTCTGCATGGAAATCAAATAAATTTTAGCAACTAATTCAGATGAAAAAAATGAAAAAAGTTATAACACAACATAAGAAGATCTGTCATTGAACCAATTTCTATTATAAATACTAAGTTCTTCCCTGTCCAGATATCCATCTTATCTCTCTCGAATGCTTAAGATACATACTTGGTTTTGCAATCGGCACATTCCCTATTCTCTGGCAACTTAAGAAGCCCTTCAAGAATCTGCACATATGTATATTTAGAAGACAAGAGAATTTGAAAGGCAGGGCTGATGAAGATAAAAAGCGGGGAAAGATTAATAACATTGGAAATCTCTGCCTCCAAACTCAGTACTTAAAGCCATTAAAAATCGAGCAAGTACACAATCTAACAAAATCACAGCCTAACATGCATTAAACTCTGCCATCCAATATGGATGATAAATAAGTAACCATTAATCAATCCTGATGCCATTAATCTATATACAACTATCTACAAGGACCTAAATTCCTCCAGATCTTTTTTGCAACATCGCTAGGTGTAAATCAGATCTGATAGGCAAAAGCACCAGATTATTAGAAACCTCTTTTAATCTCAATTCTTCAAATCTTAAAAACTTCAATTACACTGAATTTCAATTTCAGAATCATGTTTCCAACGATCATACACTCCACCTTTTGATCAAGTTTTAGCATAAACCATTATTTATTATCTCAAATTTTCATCACAAAAATAGATCAAAAAACAAATAGGAAAGAAAATTAACCGAAAATCTCAATACTAAGCAACCTGAAACCATCCTCAAAAGCATAAAGTGAAAACTTAATAGATGAATGCGTTACGAATTCATACAAAATGCAAAATCACCATGCAGATCGATAGAGATCAAGTCAAAATAATACAGATGTAAACAGAAATCAATCCACAATAACGATAGGCGCGAAAATTGAAATTTGTATGGAAGAATGATAGAATGAGGTTAGCGAGAAATCGGTTACCTTCCTGTGCCTCGCGTTGAGCTCTTTGGAGACGTTAGCCTTCTCGTTCATAGTGAAACCGCAGCCTCCGAGAGAGAGAAATGAAAATTTACACGAAATGCGAGGGCAATCTGGTCTTTGCGGTCCCTCCCCTCTGTCTCCGTCTCCGTCTCTTTCTCTCCGATTATTTGTGGAAGGAAAAGCAGAGAAGAGAAATGTAGAGGAATGAAGGCGAAAATAAAAAGTCTCATCACCTTGACTTTTTTTATTATTTATTAAAATTTATATGTCTAGAAAAAAAATAAAAAATAAAAAGGTTTGCACGTGTGAAGAGAGTTGGTGCTCGGTGGAAGTGAGATGGGGGGTTAAGTAGAATGGAAAAAGAACACACTAAATACCATTATTTGGCTGGTGAATTTGGTTTGGAAGAACGTCAAAAGTCTTGGAGGTTAGCCAAAAACTTTTCCTTCAGAGTCTTAACCAACTAACTAATTAACAATAACGGTCTACAGAGAGAATCAAGGCATCTTGTTCCTTTCCTTTTCATTTTGTTTTCTCTGCTAACAAACAAGCACTCAACCTTTTTGTCTCTTCGAAAATGGATTTCAATCCTGATAAAGTACCGCCTGTATTTTACAAAGAGGAGAATTTCTTCAAGGTGAAAACAGAGTGAATGTCAGCTGAGGACTACCCAGAGAGCAAAGAAGCCAATCTCAGAAAAATAGCTGTGCGTTTGATTGATTTATATGCACAAGTTCAATTTTCAAAATCATAGGTAGTTGTGTTGATTAATTTGAACTTGTTACCAGCGTGTGGTAGGAGGAGAGCGAGTTGATATAGTTCTTGCTGCCCATAGCTGCCTAATATGTTTGAAACATGAGAAATGTCTTCTTCTCATTCTTAAAGTTTGTGGTAATATATGTAATGTACTCTTAATACTAATTGGGTGTTTCTCTAATTTGGTTTTGATCTGCTAATCTTTTTGAAAGGAAAAAGGAAACTGAACATGGACTTTACAAAAAATCTTATGAAGATAGAGCTTATTATTCTTGAGAAAGTTAATGTTATTATATATTATTATATTAATTAATAAAATTAATAATTTATTTATAAATTTTATTTACATTGATTAGTTATATATAAAACTCATATAGTGATAATTAAAGAAATTGACTTAAATTTAATTTATGAAATTTTGTCATTTTTAAATATTTTCAATCATAGAATTATTAATATTAGGATATTGATAAATTTATATTAGATCAGTATATGTTATGTCTGCATCTTTAGAGAAGGAAGGTAACTGATCT
>JAXCLQ010004665.1:0-18658 GCA_035584115.1 Cedrela odorata
AGGATAGAGATGATTTGATATAAATAAACTATTTATGTGTGTGTATACATATAATTGTAAAAGTATAAAAATTTAAGGATCCAATATTTCACCCCATTTGTAGTTGTTGCACTATGCAACATTAGGCAGGCTTAACAACCAGGGCCCCCGGCAAAGCTCAAGATCGGTCTGGAATTAAAAATTTATGTAAAAATTGAAACAACTCAGATGTTATTTTCCTAAATTTTATTAAGGCAAGAACACCACGAAACCAAGTGGCCTAGAAGCTAAATCTACATAGCAACAACATATCTTTCATTTCATGAGAAAATAAATTGACAAAACACTAACAAGTGTGGAGATAAAGGACTCACTAATAACTTATTTTTGTTTGAAATTAAAAAATACTTCAATTGTAAATGGGCCAGTTATTGGTTTTGCTTCACAAACAAAGGGAACATACTGGACTCCCACTCGTTGGAATAACATGTAGTTATTTTCTCCTTTCTGACACAGAATTCACCATCGTCACATGATTCCTAATTCATGCAAAATTATATATATATATATATATATAAAATTAAATTTCAATTGTGCGTGACACCATTATATATATAACAACTGTAATAAAATTGGTATACCTCCAGGAAAGGATTAGCAAGGATTAAGATACGTGAGACAGACAAAAAAGATGAAAATGGAGATATAACAACAAAAGAACAAAATCTACCTCAATAACATGTTGCATTTAATTAATTTAGAAATCTCAAATAACATGCTACATGGTGTAGAAATCCCTTATTGATCCTAATCCATCCACTCCTCTTGGCTAACAGTAAAAGAATTACAACACGTAAGTAGCTTTTTTTTTTTTAAAAAAAATTTTCTTGTGTACTATTGTAATTAACTATTACAATTTTAGTTATCGTTGGCATCACTCTCCTTTTTTTTAAACAACACAGAGTGTTTATTGGGGTGACTGCATTAAAAAACAAACGAAATTACTAGCATCTGAAATCATTGTATATTAACTTGGTATAAATATAATTGAAATCATTACGGAGAGATGGACTAAATATGTAACCTCAAGAAGCACATACTCCTTCATAAGCCATTGAGTTCTCTATGGAGATGTCGGACAGTAAGTAAATGACATTTTTTAAGCAACATTGCTATAACATCCCCAAATTCGGGGTGTTAATATTAGGTAATAGAACATTTTTATCACCCTAAGTCATATTTAATATGCTCAAAACAGAAATAAAATTACAACTTTAGACATGAGATGGACTCAACAACCCAATGACTGTAAACGGTGTCCTCTTCTTTAAATCGTATCTCCAAAACAATGTGTCAACTTACCTAACAAAGGGTCTTGCAAAATTAAAAGGTTTGGGGGAGGGTGTGTGGGTAAGTGAGAGGATGCTAAAAAAAACAAACATCCATGTATATACACATATCTATACATCACTATTACCAGAATATTCATACGAAATATATATATATATATATATATAGAGAGAGAGAGAGAGAGAGTAATACAACCATTTGAACAAGAACAATATTCAATGTATATAGGAAAGAATTTCATCATACATCATTTAACAAAATATTGGTGTTTAAGGGCGTTACGTATCGCCGTCCTTTCAAACACGTAAATGAGCTGTCAGTGCCTTGGGGTGTTACGTATTGCTGTCCCCCAAGTCACTAAGAAAATGCCAGTGTTCAGAGGCGTTATGTATCGTCATCCCCCCAAACATGTAAATGAATTTGTAGATACCTTGGGGTGTTATGTATTGCCTTCTCCCTAGTCACTAAAAAATTTCTAGTGTTTAGGGGCATTATATATCGCCGTCCCCTTAAACATGTAAATGAGTCAATGATTGCTTTTACATACACAAAAAATAGCAACACACATATATTTCAATCTTTCGCAATATCATGTCACCAATAATTTTCATATCACACACTAGTTGCAACATCCCAAATTTGGGAATGTTACCGGCAGGTGATAGAACCACCCTATCACCTTAAGGCTTACACAACCTGTCTATCTATACATATACTATATTCCACTTACACATATATAAAAACCATAATCTATATGTAATACAAAGAGGCATCATGTCCACCCATAACATAATTACAATTCATCAGTTTTATAAACTTCGATACATCATATTACATTTACTCTTAATTATTCAAACACAACTCTAACTAAACACATCAGACACTATGTACATGATGGACCACAACACCTTAGTGACTACAGTACGTATAATTGCCTTTGCAAGCGTCGCCTCTCTACTGTGGCATTCCTTTCTTTCTAATTGATATCTATCCTGCAAAACTAAAATAATGAGGGGTGAGTCTTGAATGACCCAGTGAGTGAATATTGTATCATAGAAAAAATATACATGTCAAAAAATTTAGTTATTCTATAAATAAATGAAAATCATGATAACGATAAACTTTAATGAAGTAATTTAAATCTGTATTAGTGAAAAAAAAATTGAATTCAATGTCATGTTTAAAAATTGCTCTGATTTGATAAAACCAATTTTGAAAAATGATTATAAAAGTGAAAATTTTGTGACTCTAGTATATGACTTTTGGCCTTGTAAGGAGATCTCTGGCCCTGTAGGGCGAAATCTTTTTAGAAAAATGACGAGTTTCAAAATCTTATCTTAAAACAATTTTTATCAATGGCTCTAAAGTCGTAAACCAAAACAATTTCATGAAATCCATGAATACACATTAAAAATCAATGACAAATTCTGTGTCTTAAGTTCTAAAATCAGGAGAAGTTCATATAAATTCTCAATGAATACAAACATGCTCAATCGTACTAAAATGCTTGTCATTCTTAAATTCATAAAAACTTACTCTGATCATAATTAACAATTTAATGAAAAATCGCAAAGCATTCATAGTTAAATCATTACACTAAAATAATGCTTGGAAAAGTAAGGTATCCACTTACTCTTGTCTTAAATCGATAATAATAACACTACTTTATAATTCCTAAAACAATAAATTTTATAAAATAGACAAAGATTCACTCACTCAAGCATCGATCTTCTTTTCTTGTATAAGCATTTAAATTATAAACCAATCACATCTCATAAGCTCGTGATAATTCTCCACTTCTATAACATTCACACTAATCTTACTATGTTTTCCTCAACAAGTATAACACAACCACAATTCGTAAGTTACATTAACCTAAACATCATTAACATATTCAAGAGGAAATAGTTTTAATAATCCCAAATAGCCATAAATTATATAGTGTAATACATCAAGCATATTTAACAAATTTAATCAAGGTTTCATGCATCTGTATTTCAAAGACTAGGCTCAAGTAGCGATTTCATTTTCACATCATAATTCAATAAAATAAATTATCTATAGCCAATCAACATATAACATTCGGATCCTTCACACATGACACAATTAAAACTATAATTCATATCTTTACAGTAACTCAACACTTTATCGATATTTTTGATAACCATTCCTATGTTCATCATAATCATAACTTCATCAAGCAATGCCTAATATAATATTAAGAACTTAATCAAATCATTCATCACTTATATTTCATTATTAAGCTCAGATAATTATTAAAAAATATAATTATCCATTCACATGTTATAAACCAATTCTTGATCTGTGAGTTCGTAATATTTCATTTACCCTCGATATCACAAAAAACTTCTTCAATAACCATAAAAATCATAAAAATTAATAGGTCATAACCAAAGCTAAGTTAGAGAACTTAGTTAGGATTCCAACACATACAATTTAAGTCTTTATTCAACAATCCTCAGAGAAACAGTTATCTACTCCTCTATATGCCTCAAGGATCCAGAGTAGATTATACGCTATAGTCACAAAAATATTACATGTATATCAAATATATCATACACATATGCTTACCTTGCCGACTCAATTCCATATTACCATTATCTGAATTTATAAACAATAAGTACAAATAAAGATCAATGCCTCAAGGAGCATTCTTATAAGTTATCCTTGTTAACATATTTTTAATATGACTATAATACAAGCATTAAGCACTCATAATCATTTTACACAAACTCGATCTACCGAAAATTACAACTAGTCTAATTTTCACCGAGATTTAAGCTCAACCTTCACATCATATAAATCCGATGCTCTTATCAATTCTAACAGGATTAATCCACTCACCAGTTGAAATTTTACATTTCGTACCAAAATGCGTTAACGATACTCCGATCGACGATCTACAATACACAACTTATGTTAGGTTTCATTATTATTCTTGGATGAATAGATAAATTAATGCATATGCACTCCACTGCATTTTACGAATTCGAATTTCGGATTACTCAAGTTATGAATTCCTAAATGATGTTTTTGCACAGCGAATGTCTTTAAACTCATACTGTACTAAATCAATAACTTATCCCAACTTAAGTTTCTAGCGGTATACTCTATTATGTGTCTAGTTTCTACCACTTTTTACGGATTCAAATTTTGAGTCTAAACGCTCTAGTTTAGCTATTTTTCGCCAGGTGATACAACACGATAGGATGTAGAGCATCGTAGAGCAGCCAAATTTTTAAATTTTCTAGGCATTCGTTGCTGAACGCCTTAACCTGGTTTTTTGGTTATATCGTTCTCCTATGTGTCTAGTTTACTATGATTTTTATGGCTCATCAATCTGATACCCGGAACTTACTAAGTTTCCATTTTTATGGACCCTATTTGAAAATTTCCAATGATCAACGCTTATGCGTTTCATTCGCTCTCTCACCGTCTTACGCTCCGTTCACGTACACCACCTCATATCATGCATTCACACTTCATTTCTACATTCTACATCCATTAACAACCCTTTACTCGCTAACTAAATGAACCATGCATTAACGACACCACAATTTCTGAAATTCTCATGCATAGACTAACCCAACACATGGTCATTTACAGACCAATCATACCAACACAAATTCATGTTCTTTTAAACTCAAATTTAAACACAACCCACTTACCTTGCTTGCTGAAATTCTAAAAATTCCTTTCTCTCCTCCGTTCGCATGTCTGCAACTCATTTCGGCATTTTGTTGAACACGTTGCCTTTCACTTTTCTTCCTTTGATCCTCTCTCTTTCTTCTTCACAGTAACCTCTCCCTTTACAACCCATTTCAAATTACACACAAGTTATAAAATCATATAAGTTCCACTTCGACCTATAACATTCAGTTTCATATTTTCCAAAATCAACAAAGCATTTACCTCTTTAGAAGCCAAATTTTTGTCCAAACCCAAAAACCAAATTAATTTAAGTTTTTTTTTCCTTCCTTTATCTCTCTTGATTCAGCCAACTCACTCTTCCTTTCTTCATGGTTTGCTTCTCTTCTCTTTGATCAAGCTTGCCTTGATTTGCTCTCTTTCTCTCCTTTGAACTTTCGACCAAGACAACATGAAATTGGATTTATTTCTCCATGGCCGTCATTCTCTCTTCTTTTCTTCTCCCCATGGCCAAACTTCTTCTCATTTCCCTCTCATGGCCGAGACTTCCTCCATTCCTGTCTCTCTCTTGCTAGACTGAAAATCATCATCTCCCTTTCTCTTTTGATTTTGCCCATTATTTCCCCTCTTGGTTCACTTACGGGTTTTCCCTTCTTATGCTCTTTCTCTTTCAATTTTCGCTAAATAAAGAAATGAGTTTAAAAAAAAAATGAATGAAATAAAAGAAATATAGATAATTTAAGCATATGGGTATGGGTGGGTCATGGGTTTAATTTTAGGCTTGGGTTTACATTTAAGTGGGCCAGCCATTTAACATCACATTTGGCTCAAATTGGGCCTTTGTTATAAACATCAATTTCGACTTAATTTTTTAGGCTTTTCTTTGTATTTTGTTTGTGGGCTTGGATTATTGCTTATTTTGGCTTGTTTTGTACTTTATTTTCTAAGCCCAATTTGTAACTTTAATAACCTAAAATTATTGATTCACTTTTCAAATTATTTGTCTGTTATATTCGAAAATTTTTTATCTCGGTCTCCACGAGTTTACTATGATTATTTCGTAAAATTTCTGTCGTCATATTAGTTTAATGAATTCATTCAATTAAATAGAATCAATATATAACATTTAATTTTCGCTCACAACCATGCAGTAAGTCCACACAATCATATCGCTCTCAAAACAATTGCCAACCATGTTATCACAACTTTTAAGAAACATACCAAAATATATTGAGAAAATTTGAATTGGTTTTCCATCATCTATAACTCAAACATTTATTTCAAATATATATATATGTGTGTGTGTGTGTGTGTGTGTGTGTGTGTGTGTGTGTATTTCCATCATCCATAACTCAAACATTTATTTCAAATATATATATATATATATGTGTGTGTGTGTGTGTGTGTGCGTGTGTGTGCGTGTGTGTGTATACACACACACGTACACACACACACACACAAAAATAAATATCCATTCATCGACTTTTGATGTTGGATATCCGATCTAAGGTGGGGTTGACAGGCTTTCGGCCTGACGATCTATAATATATAATTCTTGTTAGACTTCTCCATTGTCAATAAATAAGTACATAAATATATTACATGTATTTATTTTGCCCAAAATATAATTGAACCGATTTAATTCATTACGGAAATCTATATGGTGTTCATTGCATAGCGAGCGATTTTTAAAATCGCAATGTGTCAAACTGGTAGTGTATCACAACCTAAGTTTTTGAGGACATATTTTATTATGAATCTAGTTTCTACTTGATAACTCTATTTTTATAGAGTTATTTTATCTATTTAAACTTGAATTTTAACTTAGAACTTGTGATTTTTTTTATTATTAAATAAATTATTACATCTCTTTGTATTTTTCATTTTTTAGGATAAAACTGATGGAAAACTGTATGTGAACCCCACCAAATGCTATTATTTAGGACGAGATCATCACTATAAATTGAATTTTATTTGAATCAGCTTATCACTTCAAGTATTTTAGAAAGATTAACTCGAATAAGAGATTGTTCAAAAAAGTTATCGCATTTTAAGGATCGAGTATTCTAGAAATAAATATTATATCATGCTAATATAAGCGCTTATGTCATTATGATGAAAGTAATGATGTAATTTGACATATGATGTAAGTAATGATGTAATATAAAAGATGATGTAAGCGATGAGATATATAAATTATGATGTAAGCGATGATGCAGAAGGGTGAAAAATTAGAAAACGATGATGTATGTGATGAAGCAAATGGAGGAGGACTTTGACTATAAATAGGCATTAGAATAACCATTTCAAGACATTATGGAAGAGAAAAAGAACACAAGACATTAAGAAGAGAGAGCTTGGAAAGAATGAGCAAAGTAGAGGAGGAAACTTTATGGCGAAGCTTCAAACTATTAAGTTTTTCCCATCTTTTATTATGTTTTGTTATTTAATATTTATTGTATTTTATTTTGTTATAGAGTAGATTTATTCTTTTAGGGTTATGATGTAATCTAACTTTGATATTATAACATTTTTTTTAATTTAATTATGGATTTTCTATATTGATTGATGTATTCAATATTATTCTTAATGTTTCTAAATAATTGGTCACTATTTAGTTGAATTATCAATCATAATGATAGCGAAAGCTAATTTATATATCTTAGTTCATTGCATTGAATGTCATAAATTGTATGTAAGATAGGAATATACCTGCATTATTTGTGTAGTCTTTAAAAGAGATCTATAAATCTTAATGAATTCTTTAATGTTTTAACTTTGTATGGGAGCATAGTAGTTAAGCTTTATAAGGTATTTTCCTTAGACTTTGGGAGGGACTATGTCAATAATTCAGGGATACTCAACTAGAAACTAAATAATTAATTCTTGTTAAAAAGAACAAAAGGGAGGAACGAATTAATTAAGGTGAAATCAGAATTCTAGAGTTTTAGCTATTAATTTAATCTTATTCACTTATTTGATTTGTATTTAAATTTACTTTTAATTTTCTATCAATCAAATTTCATTAGCCAAATAAAATTAGGGTTATTTCAAGTCTTGGGAATTAGCTTACAACAATTTTCGTAGGATAATACTCATCTCATCACTCTATTACTTGTTCGGCTCGTTCACTTAAGATTTTGCACAACACTTCTCTTTCTTGTATATTCAAATTTCGAGTCTGAACGCTCAAGTTATGACAAATTTTCGACACTCAACATAACGAACCAATACTGTGGCATTCAACAAGGCAGCCCCGTTCCTAACTTTTTTGCGAATGCATCGCTAGGCGTCTTAACTTGGTTTTCTTTTATGTTATTCTCTTGTGTCTAGTTTCTGTAAAATTTTGCGGTTCATCAATTTAAGGCTTGGAACTCGCTCAATTTTTGTTTTTATGGGGCTCTGTTCCAAAATTTTTAGCGACCGATGTTTATGCATTTCTCTCGTGATCTCATCGTCCTACGTTCCGCTCACGTATGCCACCCCAATTATGTCTTATAACACTTCAATTTTACATTTCTCTCACCCCGGAACACCCCCCACATGGACACACAACCCTGGCCAACATGTGTCGTAAATTTATATTTCAATTTTCCGCAACACAATATATAAACATTATAATCACTTCTCAAATTCATCAATTACACGATTCACATACTCAATTCATGACAATTTCATCTTTCTCAAACCACATACTATCATAAACTCAATTCATGCATTTTTTAAACAATTATCACCAACAAATTATACTATACATACCATTACACATATCATCACTTACATAAACCTAATTTACTATTGAACTACCAAGTTAACGCAACACCCTTACCTTTACTTGCTGGAATGGCTTTCTCCCTTGCTGATTTGGCTTCCTTCCTCTCGGACAAAGCTATTTCCCCCTTTTCTCTTGTATTTCTGAGTAGCTCATTCACTTTTTCCCTTATTTTTAGTCACCATCCACATTTTATTATATCCCCTCACTTTTCCGGCCAAAACGTCACCATTCCTTCACGGTTTTTGCTTCATTCCAACCTCTCTCCCTTTTCCTTGCTTCGGTTCACCCTTCTCCTCCTTCCTCTCTTTAATTCAGCTAAAATTCTACTTCCATTTGGCCAATCTTCTTCACCCTCACACACGGATTCTTTGCTGTTTCTCTCCCTTCCTCAATTTCGGCAAAGTCAACCTAGAACCCAAAATGAAGCTAATGAATGAAAATGAAACAAAGGGTTTATTTATATATGCTTGGTAATGGGCCGATTTGGTTGTTTGATGCTTTTAATTTGGGTTTGAATGTTTAGTTAATTTAGCTTGCTTAATATCCATACAAGTTTGTATTAATTTAATACTTATAGTATTATAAGCCTATACTATTTATAATGGCTTGTATTATTCATTAAAACAAAATTTTGTTTTATGTCCTTCAATTATATTATTACTCACTTGTACTTATTATTTTATTTATTGTTATTATGGTAGAAAAATGCAGCGATGACAATTCTCCCTCCTTTAAAATGATTCGTTATCAAATCAAGTTTAACTAAGGACATGGGATGTGCCTTCATTAGTGAATAACTGGGAAAACTGTCTTTGTATTACCTCTTCAGGTTTTTTGGTAACCTTTTGATCTTTATGATATTTCCATATAACCCTGACTGAAGGAATCCATCTAGAACAGAATTTCCTGATCTCCTTGTCAACTATTGCCACAGGTTGCTCCAGATAAGATAAGTCTTGTCCAATCTCAATTGTTTGTAGTTCTAATATGTGAGACTCGTCATGCATATATTTTCAGAGCATAGATACATGAAAGACATTGTGAATTTTGTTTATGCTAGGAGGAAGTGTAAGCTCATATGCTCTGTTTCCCACCTTCTCAAGAATTTGAAATGGTCCAATATACCTTGGACTTAGCTTGCCTTTCTTGCCAAATCTCATGACTCCTTTAAATGGAAAAACTTTCAAAAACACTGCATCTCCCATAAAGAACTCAAAGTCCCTCATTCGATGATCTGCATAGGTCTTTTGTCGATCTTGTGCCATCCTCATCTTTTCCCTGATCAATTTAACATTTTCTATTGAATCCTGCACCAAATCAGGCCCTAATAGCTTATGCTCACCAACTTCAAACCATCCTACTGGAGACCTACACTTTTTGTCATATAAAGCTTCAAAAAGGGCGATTTGGATACTTGCCTAATAGCTGTTATTATTTAACGACAAGTGCATGTCTCAACTGCCTTCAAAATCTAATACACAAGCTTATAACATATCTTTCAATGTTTGAATAGTCCGCTCAGATTTGGCCGTCAATCTGGGGGTGGAAAGCTGTACTAAAATGTAACTGTGTCCTCAAGGCCTCTTGAAATGATTGCTAGAACTTAGACATAAATTGGGCACCTCTATCTAAAACAATGGAAATAGGAATGCCATGAAGAGATACTATCTCATCTAAGTAAATTTTGTAATATTAAGCTGCATAGTAAGTAGACTTCACTAGAAAAAAGTGTGCGGATTTGATCAATCTATCAACGATTGCCCAAATAGAATCATAACACTTGGGAGTTCATGAAAGTCCAACCATAAAATCCATAGTGATCTGGTCCCACTTCCATTCAATAATATCTAAACTCTACAGTGTCCTTGCTGGTCTCTGATGCTCAGCCTTGACTTGCTGACAGGTAAGACATCGTGATATATACTCGGCAATATCTTTCTTCATCTCTTCCTAACAGTACAAATCTCTTAAATCATGATACACCTTGGTAATTCCAAGATGTATCATATAAGATGAAGTATGGGTTTTTTCCAACAATGAAAGTTTCAATCTTAAGCGAAGGGAATTACTATCATGTTTTGTCTTCTTAGAAAGCCTTCGCTATCAATATGATATTCTTTTTCTGTATTCTTCCCTATACGGCTTTTTATTTGTTGCACTTTAGAATCCATCTTCTAAGCTGCATAGACTTCATCAATAAGAACAGATCTTACTTGGATTTGTGCTATCAACGTACCCTGGTCTGCTATATGAAAGAATATCTCATCTCGAAAACAATTTTGCAATTTCTTCACCCTCAGATGTTTGTGTAACACCCCTAATTTAGAGATGCTACCGGCAGGTAACGGACTCCACCGTCACTTTAAGCCTCACTTTCTCTACATGATGAATACGTGCGTACATTTGGTTTTTAAATCAGCAAACATTGTTAATCATAATGCATAAATTACTTAATGCAGTGAATCTAGTAATGTTATATAGAAAATTTTCAATGTATTACAAAATTTTGGTACAATGAAATAAATGATGCAACTTATATATATATATATATATATATTTTTGAGGATGCTCACGTCTAACCTATATATAACTCTCGGATGTATGATGGACATATATACCCTGATGACTGAAGTATGTGTCCATTGTTCTCCGCCTATGTCTTTACTATCCCAAAATCTGTTTTTTCTTTCCAATTACTTGTTAATCCTGCACATTGAAAGGTGAGAAGGGTGAGTGCTTAGGACCCAGTGAGTGGACTAAAATAAAGTAATAAAAACAAATATTATGGAGTAAGAGAGTAAATTTTAAAACATAAATAATCCATAACAATTTAAAACACAATCACTTTAATAAATAAAATAGAATAAAACTATTAAATGTATAAAAATCTGTGGATGTTTAAGTACAATTTCTGGGCTTGCCAAAAAACTATCCATCGAGACATCCCCGGTAAATATCTCGAGACCCGCTAACTAGTTTTTTTATACCAATATATAAAATAATTTTATTAGTCCTCTCTCGAGAATGCGGTGTCAAACATTCACTTATTCAGCAATAACATCTCGGGAAGCTCACCCGTAATGGCCCATCCCTCGAGGTCTACATATAAGAGGGAAGCTCACCTGTATTGGTCCATCCTTCATAGATCATATAATATCTCTGTGCACGGACGCATTCACATTGAGCACTTACTCCAACAATCTCAACACATATAACTCATGAAACATTTTCATCATATGAGTCATTTGATCAGAAAATTCAACTTATCACAAATCATCCATCCACAGAAACAGTTTATGAATATCCAACACATTTTCTAAACATTACTCTTACTCCAATATATAAAATTTCATTTATGAACAATATTTAAAACACTGGATTTACAACAACAACTTAACAATTCAATTTAATTTGATCTTCTAAAACATTTATAAATCAAACATTTTTTTATAAATAATATTTTATTAAAAAAATAAAAAATTTTGAAAATAGATTATCCACTCATCGATTATGATTTATTCTACTCAATTTAAGGTGTTGGCGTCAACTGTTCTAGTTGTTAACCTACAATTAAACGTTTCTCGTTAAGATTTAATATAACATATTTATCTAATAAATAAATATACACAGTATACTTGGATTTGGCACCTAATAAAACCTCAATGTGGTTTTAATTGTCTATTGTATTCACATCTAAATTTTTACCCAAGTCATTAACTAACTTTGTTCTAAAACCCATTTTATTCAAGATTTTACATTCTACGCTTCCGACAAATGTGTGCTGTTCGAAATTGGCAATGTATTTTGATCTAAATTTTTGGTAACACACTCTATTATGAGTCTAGTTTCCACTACACTTTGTGGATTTGGATTTTGACTTCGATTACCCAAGTTACGCCAAGTTTTTGACATGTGACGCACTAAAACAGGATACGTCATCAGCAAGGCTGTCATTTTCAAAAATTTACTACAATCTCATTTCTTCATGAAATGAGCTGAATTTTGGATATGTTGTGCTCCTAGATGTTTAATCTCTATATAAATTTATGAAACCTCAATCTAATATCAAAAACTCTCCCAGATTTTGTTTTTCCGAGCCTTGCTCAGAATTTCCAACAACTGTCATGCTATGTTTTGGCCATACGGTTTTGACACCTTTCGACCACTAAAGCTATGACTTATCACCACTAGTTTCTTAATTTTTCTGTCCTCTAAACACCCATATGAGAGCGCACAATGACTGCTCACATTTCGTTTCATTTTGCAAGTGTTTTCACCACATTGTGCATACACAAACATTGCTGATAGATTTTTCTTGACTACATTTTTATCTCCATTTCCATGCCTTTATACCCTTTTATATTTACATTTGTCCTACATTAATGTTATCAAATTAAGGCCCTAACATCAGTTTATGTCTTGCCATATTTGTAACATCTATTAACATAAGTTTTTTCCCAAAACCAAAATCACCACATACCATGCACATCACAACACAACTCTTTCTCCAAAATTTTCCATACATTGTTTAACATCAACACCCCACATAACACACACACACACACACACACACACACATATATAATCCTTTTCATGATATTCACACATAGCATAACTAAAATTTCATGTCATAGATTAAATTCAACCTCATTCCAACATAAACAACAATTAAAGCTTTAGAACCAACACACACACGCATATACTTAACACTTACCTTCATTTTCTTTCCCTTCCTTTTCTCTTTTCTCTCTATTTTCCTTCTATTCTCCACCTAGTTTGGCCTCCCTTCCTTCCTCACTTGGTTTGTTTCCTACCTAGCTCTGTCAAAACTCAAGGTTTTGTTTCTTATATCTTCCCTTGTCATATTTTTGGCCTCTTCTCTCTCGTTACACCAATTTTACTCTTTTTTCTTGTCCAAATTTTGCTAGATAATGGCAGAAAATTCTAGATAAATGGAGACTTAAATATAGCAAAATGGGCTTGGGCTTAATTTTTTTTTTTTTGGAAATTTATCAATTTGGCCTAATATTTACATAAATGATATTTGGGTTTACTTAATACTATTGGCCTTCACTTAGAACCTTCATTGGCCATAATATAATAATATAATTATTTTAATGTTGGCCTTATATTTTTTCTTATTTACATTTTTTCCCTAGCTTTTGGTGATTTCACATTTTCACCCCTTAAAATTTAAAAATTCTTCATTCTAGTCTTTAGGTTAGTTGTACTTATTATAAAAATAATAAAAATAATAATCACTTACTTAAATCTATATATGTCTATAGCCTTTTATGCTTGGGTTCTGGTTTCACTATACGCGCATGGTTAAACTAGGTTTTCTTGAAATTTAACGTATGAAAATTGATCATTCATGTCGAAAATCAATTAATTTAAGTTATGTCAAATTTTGGGAGTTCTACAGTTTGCATACTGCTAAGTGTGATAGACTCCCCATTGATTTCCTGCTTAAGGCATTTGTTACTATGTTCGCCTTGCCAGGATGATACTGAATGAAGCGGTCATAGTTTTTCATTAGCTCAACCTATCTCCTCTGCCTTAAGTTGAGTTCTTTCTGACTTAAGATGTATTTGAGGCTCTTATGATCTATATATATATCGAAAGTCTCACCATACAAATAATGCCTTCAAATCTTGAGTGCAAAGATTATTGCCGCCATCTCTAAGTCATGAGTGGGGTAATTCTATTTATAAGAACGTAATTGTCGTGATGCATAGGTAATTACTTTCCCCTACTGCATCAATATGCAACCCATGCCCACTCTAGAAGCATCACAATGTACCGTATACCCTCATGTATCTATCGGCAACAATAATATAAAAGCAGTGGTCAATCGTTTCTTAAGTTCCTGGAAGCTTCTCTCACAGGCATCAGACCACTCGAACTTAATATTTTTCTGAGTTAACCATGTCAACGGAGCAGCAATTCTAGAAAAATTTTCAACAAAGGGTCTGTAATAGCCAACTAATCACAGAAAACTTTGAATTTCTGTCACACTGGTTGGTCGGTGCCAATTTTGTATAGTCTTAATCTTCTGTGAATCCACACTGATCCCCTCTCTGGACACCACATGTCTGAGGAATATTACCTTCGAGAGCCAAAATTCACATTTCGATAACTTGGCGTATAGCTTATGCTCCCTCAGTATCTGCAACACTTTGTGAAGGTGCTCGATATGCTCCTGCTCACTCTGGGAATGCACCATAATATTATCGATGAATACAATTACAAATTGGTCTAGAAAAGGTTTGAACATCCTGTTCATCAGATCCATGAAAGCTACTGGTGCATTAGTTAGACCAAAAGGACATTACTAAAAATTCATAATGCCTATATCTAGTTCAGAATGCTATTTTCAGAATATCATCTTTCCAGATTTTAAGCTGATGATACTCGGACAGCAAATTACTTTTTTAAGAAACACTGTGCCCCCATATAACTGATCAAACAAATCGTCAATCCTCAGTAATGGATATTTGTTCTTGATAGTCACCTTATTTAGTTGCCTATAGTCAATACACAACCGAAAGGTTCCATCTTTTTTTTTTTTTTTACAAATAACACCGGTGTATCCTAGAGAGACATACTGGGGCATATGAAACCCTTATCTAGAAAGTTTTGTAGTTGTGTCTTCAACTCTTTGAGTTGTGCATGAGCCATCCTATATGGTGGGATTGATATAGGTTGAGTGTTAGGAGCTAAATCTATACAAAATTCAACCTTCCTATCGAGGGGTAATCTAAGCAACTTTTCTGGAAATACATCAGGATACTCTCTAACCATTGGAATCTGCTCAATACTCAAATCACCACTCCGAAATCCCTTACATATGCCAAGTACCCACTGCTTCCTTTCCTAAGCAATCTAAAAACATGTAAGGCAGGTATCAAGTTGTGGGGAGCTTCACTCCTATCCCTTGATATATTCAGGCTGGCTCATACGAAGACTGAAGCATAACAACTTTCTCTCTACAATCCACCACTAAATGATGCTCAGATAGCTAGTCCATACCCAATATAACGTTAAAGCTCAATATCTTCAGCAATATCAAATTAGGGTAATAACCACGCCTACCAATATTTACCACACAATCTCTTAAAATTTTTAACACTACCACAGAGTCGTTTGTAGGAGTGGCCACTATTATAGGGGCATCTAGTGACTTTATAGCTCTATTCAAATGGGTGACAAAATACGGTGAAATAAAAGAATGAGTAACCCCCGAATCCAATAATACCTTGACATACTGAGAATCTATTAAAAGTGTACCTGTTACCATAACATTAGATGCCTGAGCATTCTGAGGCGTTAACGCATAAACTTGTGCCTGACCTCTATCTACTGAAGTCTATCCTCTGTCACCTTCTGTCTATCTAGTAACAGGTGGTTTATGACCTGTCTCCTCATACTTCTACTAAGCTGAGGTCGAAGTAGTGCTGATGATAAGTGTACATATAGCGTCTACGAGGGACGTACCGCACAATCCCTCTTTAAATAGTCTACCTGACCACACTGATAACAGGTCTTATAGTCTTGTTGGCAAGTAGATGTATGCGATCATTTACAGATCTGACATGGTAAAGGTGCTGGCTGTGCCATAGAGGGTGATGAAACTGTCTGAAAAATGGTTCCCTAAATAGGTTTATAGTCGGGACCTCTACGTACAACATCTCTATCTTGAGGAGAAATAGGAGAAAGGGTCGATGTTTGCTGATGCTGACTGCACTCGCTCCGATGATATCTATCTTAACCACCGTCCTCAACCTTTTACGAGATCCTCTCAAACTCGCATCTCAAATCGAAGTTCTGCATCTAGGGCTCTAGCATACGTCATAGTATCTATGATCTGAATGGACCTAAATAGATAATCTAGAAGTCCATTCACAAATCTCTTGACCTTCATCTTTTTTGTGCTCACCAAACAAGGTGTAAAGCGGGCTAATAGAATAAATTGTATATCATACTCTAATACTGACATCTGCTCCCCTAAATTAACTGCTCGAATTCTCAGGCTCTAGCATCTCTATTACTCCGAGGAAGGAATCTAGTAAGAAATGCAGCACTAAACTCAGGCCAAGCCAATGGATGAGCGTCTATGTTCCTGCTTTGCCAAAGGGAAATGTACCTAAGACAAGCAACATCCCGGAGCTAAATACTCACTAACTTGACCACCCTTACAGTTGAACAACCCAAAGCAGTACATATGCGATTAGATTTCTCAATAAATCCAGATGGGTCAAGGGAGGCCTCTATTCCGGTAAATGTGGGTGGCTATAACTTCCTAAATTCCTGTAGTGAAATAGCCAGCTCTTATCCAACAATAGGCTATACAGGTATAAGGGGAGTATGCTGAGGTGGTATAGAAGGACTCACCTATTGAGTATAAAGATCTACTACAGTATCGAAGGTGTTGCCCGTTGAGCTGGAATGACAGAAGTAAGAGGGGGTACTGATACTGAAGGTACTATGGCCCCCGACACTGGGCCCTGAAGTCGCTACTGGTGAGTAAGAAGCTCCACTAAAACATCTAAAGTACGTTGCTGCTGCTGCATACCTGCAGCTATAATCTCCACCGTCGGAGCAACTAGTCTCTCACTTATTTCCTCACCAGTTCTATCCTGGTGACTCTTATCTCGTGGTTTTTTTATGTCTTCTACAGGAGGTGCAGCCGACCTCTACTCTAAGACGACAACCTGAGGTGCTTCCTCTAATCTAGCATAGCATTGGTGTGACTTGATATCTATATTAGAGTAATTAGGATTAGTGAAAATTCAAAAATT
This sequence comes from Cedrela odorata, assembly GCA_035584115.1. Classification (NCBI taxonomy): domain Eukaryota; kingdom Viridiplantae; phylum Streptophyta; class Magnoliopsida; order Sapindales; family Meliaceae; genus Cedrela; species Cedrela odorata. The sequence goes on from JAXCLQ010004665.1 coordinate 17,575, forward strand.
TTCTATGCTTAATAAGGCAAGACACGACTCGATGAATGAGGATACTGAAGGGGTGGCTCCTTGTATATGAGTATCTCTGGTATATTGTATACACAAGACATTAACACTTCTCCACCGTGGTCACCGACCTGTAGACCATGCTCTGATACCAACTCTGTAACATTCCTAAATTTGAAGTGTTACTGGCAAGTGATCGAGCCTTTCCATCACCTTAAGTCATATATATAACTTGCTCAACTTGCATGCATTAACACTAAACTATGAACAATAGAAATATTACACAACTTAAGGGTGTTATGTCACCACTGAACTTATATACAACTCAAGTATGTACACATATCTCAAAAATAGAGCTGACTATACATATATCAGACCATACACAAGGAGTCAAATCCACGTCAACCCACAATAAAACTACAATTACCAGAATATTCATATGAAATATATAAATATATATATATATATATATAGAGCAATACAACCATTTGAACAAGAACAATATTCAATGTATATAGCAAAGAATTTCATTACACATCATTTAACAAAATGTTGGTGTTCAAAGGCGTTACGTATTATCATCCCTTCAAACAAGTAAATGAGTCTGTCGATGCCTTGGGGCGTTACGTATTGCCATCTCCCAAGTCATTAAGAAAAGTCCAATGTTTAGGGGCATTACGTATCGCTTTCCTCCCAAACATGTAAATGAATCTGTAGATGCCTTGGGGTGTTACGTATCGCCATCCCTCCAAACACGTAAATGAGTCCATGGCTGTTTTTACACGTACAAAACATAGCAACACACACTTATATTTCAATCTTTCACAACATCATGTTACCAACAATTTTCATATCACACATTAGTTTAATGAATTCATTCAATTAAATACAATCAATATATAACATTTAATTTTCGCTTACAACCATGCAGTAAGTTCACACTATCATATCACTCTCAAAACGATTGTCAACCATGTTATAACAATTTTTAGGAAACATACCAAAATATATTGGGGAAATTTGAATTCGTTTTCCATCATCCATAACTCAAACATTTATTTCAAATACATATATATATATATATATA
>JAXCLQ010004665.1:20789-51132 GCA_035584115.1 Cedrela odorata
TTTTGCATATTGTGGCTTGATCTCTCATTGTTGGTGGCTTCATGATAATCAAAATATATATATATATATATATATATTCTACATTTAGATAATCACTATGCCAGATCATGCTGGGAAAAGAGGGTGATTAACTTGAAATCTTATATTTTTATCTGTTAATAACTAACATAGAGGAAAAAGAGTGTGACTGACATTGTTTTGTATTTCATTACTAAGAAAGAACACAATATATATATATATATATATATATAATTAGAATCAAAACGAAAAATAGAAGCACGTTATAATCAACCTGATTATTAGGCTACAGCTAATGACAAATAAAAGATTTCCTATTTGATTTAATATATATGTTTATGTCACCACCAATCATAAGCTTGAACAAATCTAAAGAAATAGGAGGAATATACAGAGAATTTCTATCAGAAACTGCAATGAAAAATAATAATTAACCATACAACCCCCTTTTTTTTTCCTTTCCTTTTCTTATCCGGTAAGCTTCAGTGTTTCCCTGCCTTCTGTTTTAAGTCGATTACTTAGAAAAACACTCTTAATTTACAGTCTTTAATTCCAACTGCTTTTGCTTCTAAGATGTTGGTGATAACGTGAAACCAGGAGAAATCATGTAGAATAAGCATCCACAACGTATTAAGTGAGTTGAAGCAAACTCTATGATAGTTTTTCAATCATATTGATCATCCAATGTTGGATCAAAATATAATTACTAAGAAATTTCTTCTTATAACACATTATACTTCCAAGACAAAATAGCAAATATAATAAACAGCCTTTATAATCACACTCAAAGAGGTGTTTGTCATACCATTTTAATTACTAAAACAATGTGTCTTAGTCTTACTAACCAATTAGAACCGTTCCACATGTGCAACAACCTTCACTGCATTTTATATTTAAAGAATATTATAATATGTCAAATTATGTTATATGACACTCACATGACACAGTTTCATTAGCAATTTCAAAAATATGTCAAATTTTGTTTTTATCAAGTATTTAGTATTTTGCACATAATATATATATATATATATATAGATATGAGTGTGTAACTTGACACAAAACAGTATTTCAGTTATTTTAAAAAGGTAATGGACCTCTTTGATATAAATGAATTAGCTAATTTTCATTTTGTATGAACCTAAGAAATTAGGGATCTGGATGTCATTAACCAACATGGATTAGGGTTCCTTTTCTTTCTTATTCGAGCACGTCAACAGCCAGAAATCAAGAAAAAGAAAACTGGAAAAACTGAAAGAACATAACCCCCAGAAAATAATAATAAGTCCTTCACCCCAACTTCATAAAAGGTAGAACGGATACCAGGAAAGAAGTAATATATCGATAGCAATTAAGATTTTCTTCCAGGAAAAGATATCGGAGGAAATTGATTTGTGGCTTGCACGGTGATTTCGAAGAACTTTTCCATTAATACATGGGCCATCTAATTACAAGTTGATAGTTTAGAGATTGATAGAACTCGACTGCTTTCAGCTTTTCTCTACTGCAAGTTCACGAGGATGAAGAGGAGACTCGTGGTGGGGACATACCTCGAGTAAAAACAATTGGAAAGTCGGAAGATATTCTATATAGAAAAAGAGAGAGAGAGCATATACATTTACTTTAATTAACCGTAATTAAGTACTGGCCATGGCTTCCCTTAATAGAAACTTAGAAACCCGTGTTCATGAATCATGGAAAAATAGAACAAAATAATAGATCTACATCTAATAACTAATCCCAGATTTGGCAATTAAATGGGTTATTAAAAAATCTTTGAGATTTATGCATCAAAATTCTTTATTATACACAAGTATCATATATATATTGAAAAATATTTCACAAACTAATCCGAAAATTTTATATTTGCACAATATCCTAATTTGTTACACCATGTTCTTTACAAGTAATCATTTGCAGTTATTCTTCCTATTTCTCCATATCAATTTCAGTGTCTGAGTACATTACTGAAACTTTTGATTTTACAGTAAGATTTCCAGAATAAATGTTAATAATTTACCATACAGGTTTAGCATATAACTTTTACTTTTGTCATGAGAAAATATATTCCGAAGTTATAAGAATAAACAAAAAGGAAAGACTGTAAACAGACAAACTAAAATTTGTAAGTTTTGAAAGAAAATAAGGGATATTATTAACATCAAAGATAAAAGATGAAAAACCAATCCTCAAATATGAAAAGACTATTGCTAAACTGACTTTACTTGTGTTGATACTTATTGTTTTTTCTCTAAATGTCAACACATGATTGATTAAATGAACATATTCTATATTTAATATAACATGTATTATATTGTATTATAAGTTAATACAAATTTGTTGATTGTACTATATTAATATTTAATTTTTTGAAATTAAGCTAATACTTGTATATTAAATTAAAAAATTTAGACTACGAAAATTGATAGTTGATATCAGAGCATAAAAATCCTGACTGTAATTACTAAAATAATTCAAATGAAACGTTATTTTATTATTTTATACTAATTCATTAAACATAAAATTCTCAGAAATTGAATCTGCTCACTGTTCAACAAGAAAATTGCTTCAATGCAATTACAACCAAGTAGATATGTCACCACCAATCATAAACTTGAACAAATCTAAAGAAATAGGAGGAATATACAGGGAATTTCTATCAGAAACTGCAATGAAAATTAATAATTAACCATACAACCCCCTTATTTTTTTCTTTCTTTTTCTTATCCGGAAGCTTCAGTGTTTCCCTACCTTATCTTTTCAATCATATTGATCATCCAATGTTGGATCAAAATAAAATTCGTAACAAATAGCTTCTTGTAACAACACATTATACTTCCAAGACAAAATAACAATATAATGTTGGATCAAATTTTGTTTTTATCAAGTATTTAGTATTTTGCACATAATATATATAGATATGAGTGTGTAACTTCACACAAAAGAGTATTTTAGCTATTTTAATATGATCATGGATATAAATGAATTAGCTAATTTTCTTTTTCCTTACTAATCGTCCGACATCTTATCTGCATGCACAAGCAATTAATCTTCACAGCGATTGCATAGTCATTTACAAAAGTTGTAACTTAACCATGCACGTAAACGCAAATGAAAGGTTAGAAAAAGTCATTTAAATACGCACTCAATCGGTATAAAAATTTATCAAACAAACACCTTCAAGCATAGATAAGAAATAAAAAAGTCTTTCAATGGCAACATCTACTGAGGAAATTTTTCTTCCTGGATTTGTATTTAAACCAGACGAACAACAAATCGTGCATTTACTCATAAAAAAGAAGTATAATTGTAATTATGCTGATGAAAGTATTCATTTTATCAAAGAGATACAACTTTACAAACACAAACCTCTGGAGCTCTCAAGTAAGTAACTTGAATTATATATCTTCAATCTTTTCTTATTCAATTATATAACATTTTTTTTCTCTATTGCTTGCATGTTTTGCATGTTACAACAAGCGTGAACTCGTGTTAAACTTTTTTGTTTTCAAATAAAGTTAATTATAATTATAATTTATGTTAAGCACAGGAAAGGAAAAATGTAATGGACACCCACCCAGCACAGTGTTTAATAAAATTTAGGAAAATAACATCGAGTTCTTTCAATTTTCATATATATTTTTCAGTCCAGGCCGATCTTCAGCTTTGCCGGGGCTAAGTCGATAAGCCTGCCCAATGTTGCATGGTACAAGAACAACAAATAGGGTGAATTATTGGATCCTTAAATTTTTATACTTTTACAAATATATATATATATATATATATAATTCATTTACATCAAAAAATCAATTGAAACGATAAATTATCCTTATAATATCAAATTTTGATCATCATAATATAAGAAATTAAAATTTTAACTTTAAAATGTAATTAAGTTATTTCAATTGGATTTAGAGACTTTACTCAATAATGGTTTAGTTTAAAATTTTTTATTTCTATAAAGTGATCCAAGTAATTCGTAAAAATATATTTTTAATACTTGGGGTGTCCCTAATTTCCAATTTGTTTAACATTTGATTTTAGATATACAAGTTATCTCTTGTACTCTCTTCTTATTTATTAATCATATAACTCTCGAAAAGTTCTTTGTTTAAAAGAGCTAAAAACAATAATAAAAAAATAGATCATTCAAAACTTATTTAACATAAATATACAAATAATATCTTTATTTTTAAAGACATAAATAATAAGTTGTTTGGATATTACTATACTAATTATAAATATGTTAAGATAATAATAATATTGAATATATGCTTGTGGAACATATATAAAGGCAATCAAAGAGGTTAATGATGCAAAATTGTTTTTACCCTTGTGTAATTTACGATGATCTAATTTTGAAATTATAATTGATATATTTTGAAGCAACAACTGTGTTGTAAGATAGAATCATTAGATATAAAATATAAGTGATCTTTAATAAAAGATAATATTTACCATTGTGATTTTAAAAGTTAAACACATGCAATAATTTCATACATATCCTGAATTGTTTTAAAATTACGCAACAAAGAGAACATTATGATTTTCAAACGCAGATTTAGCAACTGATTCTGGTCACTACGAAAAGTACTTCTTCACACGCTTAGAGAAGAAGTACAAAAATAATATTATCATCAACAGACAAATACCAGGGGGAGGATCTTGGAGAATAACAGGGAAGTCCATTAATATTGAAGATAAAGATGGAAAGCCAGTTGCTAAAAAGACCCCATTTTGTTACTATCAAACATCTACAAAGAAAACTCAATGGCTGATGAAAGAGTATATGCTGCTTGAAAGTGAACTTCCAAATCAAAATGAAGTAGGTTACATATATAGTACATATTTTCAGTTACTTAATGAAGTTTATTATGATAAATGATAGTAATAATTGTGTTTGTTTTTTACTGCAGCAACCTTCATGGGCACTCTGTGTTGTCTACTCCCAAGTGAAGAATGAAAGGAGTGACGGCAATGATATCTAAAATTATGACAATTACAATGCACAAGAGAACAATGAAAAAAATAATTGCTAGTTGCCTGTTATATTTCTTTTACAGTTATGCATTTGATTTCGATTTTCCATATATAACTAAGAGTGGGTCGACTGAGTTCATATATAGCTGTTTTTATGTTTTATTTGGGATTTCTATATTAATTAAATGCAACATGTTTTTGAAGTTCATTTTGTGCTTTTTATACTTAATAATTCTGATATTCAACTACTTGACTTAGCCAATCCTCTCAGCAGATTAATAGTCCCCAAGCTCATGCATATGTCCTAAAACAACGCAGAATTTTTCATGGAACTCAATGCTCAGATCATTAATACCTAAGAATATTGATACACTAATTAAGTGTTTGGTAATAACATGAGGGGACATATCAATTGTATTCTAAGCACATGTTTCTGTGGTGCGAGTGAGGAGTGAGCAACTCAAAGTAACTAGTGTGAGATATAAGTTTTGGACTTTACCTACTTCCAGCTAGCTAGAACAATTCTTCAATTCCCTCCATTTGATAAAATTCGAAAAGAAAGAATGGTGATGGAACGGTTGTAAAGTAGTTGGAGTTACTCTAGCTGGTTTTTGCTGACTCAGGTTCCATGTCATTGCTCAGTGACAAGCTATGAGATAATCTGAGAACAAGGTATTATTTTTTTAGCATGAAATCAGTGCAAGATAAATGCATGTTTAAAATATAATTCAAACAACTGTACACTTAGGAATTGAAAGATAAAATGGAACCTAATTAGTAAGAATTTCAGCGTGTCTGAGTTCATTACTGAAACTTTTTGATTTTAAAGCTAAGATTTCCAGAATATTCCCACACCATATAGGATTATAGTTACTGAATTGGAAAATATGGATATAGGTGAAATATGATTGATGAAAATGAAAAAAAAAAAAAGAAGCAAAATATAGACTTTCACTCATGATGACTTTCCTTTTGAGAGATCACGCAAGTATGTAAAACGCAGCAACAGGCCAATATCGGTTATTACTGTTTGCAGACAACATCATTTGTATTGTCAAATTTTTGTGTTGCAGTAAACTATTACCTCAATTGAAAAAAAAATACTAGAGATCAGAAGACTTCTTCTGTGCTATCTAGTTCCACTGTGCACAAGTACTTGGACAAAACCTGTGCTTTCTCATGCATCGTAAAAACAAGAAAACACCACAATAATATGCATGCCCTCGACTACAACATGGTTGCTAGGTCTACATGTACCTGTAATCATATGTCAATGGTTCTCCAGCTTTAACTGATTGAGCCGCAAACACACCCACATGCATCTCGCCCTCAACTTGCCTTAAGAGAAGTAAATTAAATTAGTTAAAAATCACATACCGTGCAATGCTGATACCATAGAATGCAAAAAAGCAGCAAATATTGATCATACTAACCACTTCTCCAATATACAGTTGGGATCACAACTGTGATTAAGAAAACGAGACAAATTCTCCTTGAAAGTGGCATCAATTGTGAAATCTTTTCGAATTTCACACATGTAAAAGTTCTGCAACCTCGTATTTCATGTCCCAAAGCCTTTGTTCTCACAAAGCATCATCAATAACTGAAACAAAAAAAAAAAAAAAGATAACTGTTCAATCAGTGTTCCACAAGCATGTAGAAGATGAAGAGTGAATCAAGACATCTATACTCGGAAAGTTCACATCCCTGAGTTTGGACTCATCAAACGCAGAACTTCAATTTGAAATTACATGATTAATTATAGAGGGTAATTGAATAATGCCATTTGATTTTTGATATCAATTCCAATCATTAGAAGTACAATTAGGCAAGTAAAAAGCACAAATATAAAATTGTGAGGCTAAGGTCAAAGCAACAAAACTACCTTCATCAATATACTCAATTATGATTTCTCCTTTATTAATGGGTTCAGCAGCCTCCACTTCCCAACCACATAATTCTGTCTGAAAAGGAAAACAACCTTTATAGATAACAGAAAAATTTTTGGAGTAAAAAAGCTAAATATACAATTCTAATAAACGGAGAAAAAAATATTCTATGCTTATGTGATCCAAACTCGTGGTGAATACAATTAACGCACACCTTTGGTAGAATTTCTCACCTTCACAATTTTGATATTCTTCTCCTTATGATATAGCCTGTTATTGCAGGTTTCCAAGCAACAGCAAGCTTTTGAGCAGCTAATGCGTTGGACCCCATAAGATGATATGCTTATGTTAAAACTCTGGTACATGGCAGAGAATTGTTAACTGATCAATTCACAGCAAAATAAAGAAAAATGTTTCTTTCTAATATCCATTAGCATCTACTTAGGCATGTGGTGGGATCATAAATTGGAAGATAAAGCAGGAAATACCTGTACACACAATTTTCACAGCAGTCAGAACTACAACTTGTGCTTCCTATACCATCATCAGAATCATCACGCATCACGCATCTTCTTGACTACGTATCTCTAATTTGAGTTAAGTTTAGTGCACTAAGAAGATACACATGATCAAAAGTCATAACAAATTATTATCAGCAAACATAAACAATTCATCTCACCAAGAGATATTACCAATGCTGTAAAATCACTCAATATACGAAAATGGTTCAATATAATAGATATCATTTATAGGATACTGCGCTTGATGAGCACATACGGAGGTGGCCCAACTTTATTCTCCATCAGATCTTTCCATGTTATTAAATCAATCTTGAACTCCTCATCAACATAAGGTAGAGGCAAGCGACAGAAAACTTTCTAGAATTAGGCAGGGGAACAGGTTAGTCTGTGAAATATAGAAATAACAAGTTTATATTATTCAAATGTGACACTAATTAATGCATCGACCACATTTTCACAATTCATGTTTATAAATTTGGACCAGAACATTGACGACATGCTACAAGCATGCACACACTTCACAAATTTAGCCTCTCTTATTTCATTCAATCTCAACGATTCTCAGTAGTTTATTGCCTATCTTTCGGAGAAGCTTGGCCAGGAGAAGAGGATAAATTGACATTTTGTACAAACTAACATTTTACTTGATAAAGTTTTAGTATATAATAAATGTCATCAATATTTCATCAATTCAAGAACACATCTTAATATAGGTTTATATATCCTTCTTCATTTACAATCTGCAAGACCTCACATTGAGAAACAATCTCAATTCCATATTATGACAACAAACAAACGAATAGAAATAGAAACTTTCCAATAAACATATATGTTAAATCAAATAGTAAAGCTTTTATTCGTCATTAGCTGTAGCCTATTAATCAGGGTTGACCATTACTTGCTTCTATTTTTTGTTTTGATTCTAGTTATATATATTTTGTGTTCTTTCTTAGTAATGAAATGCGCAACAATGTCAGTCACACTCTTTTTCCTCTAGCTTTTCTTTTCCTCTCTGTTACTTATTAACAGATAAAAAAGACAAGATTTCAAGTTATTCACCTTCTTTTCCCAGCATGATCTAGCATAGTGATTACCTAAATGAAGAATTCTTCGTAGAGTTCTGTCATCCTTTATTTTCTTAATGGATAAGTTTAACATACAGATCATATATCTTGAAAAATTAATAAAAATAGGTTTAAATGATATAAGAATCAACAATTATTCTAACAAAAACTGAGACAAAATTCTGACCTCTATGTCACATGTTGCCTCTGCATGCTGCTCATTCAACAAATATATCAGTCCTGTCAACCAGCCTAATCAATGAATAACAAGGTTGAAATAAAACCTCAACAAAAGAAGTTGAATGCTAGTAAGATAGTCACAAGGTCACATGCACAAAAGGATTTGATTCTACTCCATCTCAAAGTTTGGCTTTAGAAGTTCATACAGCACATTGTATGACAAACCTCAATTCTAAATCTGAACTTCCCATGCTGAGATACCAAGATGACATAAAAAGGAAATTTGACAAATCCTGTGATTGAATTAACACTGAAAAGGGAAAGAAAATTAGAATTTAAGCATCAAAGGATATTCACTTTGAGCTGGCACGTGTATTAAACTAATAATACACGTAAATTACAAAGTGTGATAACTATGGTTTCAAGAAGAATAGCTCATCCTAAATTTACAACAGCAGCTGCTTCACAGCCTTTCGTCAATTTTGACAGAGTATAAGGCAATGGTTATAACCATAAAGATGATGTCAGCGAGGCCAAAAAAAAAAAAAGTACACATTACTGATTATGGAAAGAGGAAATTGACCTGCTTATCCAGCAGCCAATTAGCTGGATGCCTCCAACAAACTACTCATCCTGGTTGTTCTTTTAAATGAATCACTTTATCTAGCCAAGGTGCACACTTATCATGTGATGCAATTGTACATCGCCACTGTAATCTCTGTCGGCAAATGAAGCATGCCTGTTTACAAGAAGATGCCATGAATCACTTTAATCTCGTCCTGGTTGGTCTTTTAAATGAATCACTTTATTAGGAAAGGCATATTATGACCCTGTACTAAAATTGCAGCAGAATCATATCTAAAACACCACAATCAACTGGGAAAATGTTGTGATTGTAATATGTAAATGCAGTATCGAATTTACAAAAACAGAAACTAATGGATAGACATGAACAAATTAGTAATAGAAATTACTAAATATTTGTGCAAAGCGGAGCTCAAATCGGAGTTTCTCAAAAATGAAGACATGATTACCAGCTTAATAATTCAATATTTAGCAGTGCAGCTCCAAGATTACATCTATATATTTTAAATTAAAAAGTTTCATTGCTGACATAAGAAGTTACACAAATCAAGAGTAATGCTTATTGCCACTTATTAAACTTAAAATGATATTCAGTAAAAAGTGTTCCCTGCACCAATGAACCATTAGAAATTGGAGAAAAAATTTAGCAGTTTTCCATAACTGCATAAGAAGCTCTCGTCAATGTTATAGAAAAAATATTGCCAACTAAAAAGTTCGTAGTATAAAAACAAGCTTGTTTTCTTCAGCTGGAAAATAAATGAATTTTAACATGTGAAAACATCTCTTTCTCTCTCTCTCCCCATGCTAAACTTAGTTGCATGATTGCTCCATTCGAAAGTTGAAGAATCTTCAAGAATAAATATCATAGTTCGTCAGATCTTGATTCTTACATGTGGGCACTTGAAGTTTTCTGGGTTAGTGATCCCAAACCTCTCCTTCACACATAGTAAATGATATACTCCTTCACAACCACAAACTGAACATAACACCTCTTCCCCAGAGTAGATAAACTTATGGCAAGCATGGCAATCAACCTGAGATTAAGTAATTGGAATAAGAGCAATACTGCATCATTATATAATCTCTCAAACAGCAAATCGAAATTATAAAAAATAAGCTTCACATAAGAAACAACTGAGGAACATAATAATTAGGTTATGACCATGATATGAAGCTGTAAATTGTGACCACAAAGAATGCAACAACAATTTGGTTTTGCTAATTTGATATAAAACTTGAGATTAAAAAAATCTTGTTTCTAAAGAAGCAGGATATCATGACAAAGGTTTCCCTCAGGACAAATTTCTGAACCAAACCATAGTTGAACGCCAAAAAACAGAACATAACCACTCTTCTCTCATACTCAAAGTTAGATACGCGCAACTCTACAATTTCTTTCCCGATCCAAGAAATGTCTTAAATCAGCTCCTGAGAAATACTTTCAATCTTGAAACTCCCAATAATAATGAAACTTTCTTAAACAGTTGAAATACAGAACAAGCCAAATTAAGAATTTTAAATTTTTTTAATGAATAAAACTTGAACGCAATGGAAGCACTGCTAACAGACCAATTAATTGGCGCCGACAAGAAACGGAAGAGAGAATGCTGACTTTGGGACCCCCAATTCCATCTTCTTCCGAATCCAAGCCGTCATGTGATCCTCTAAACAAGCTACCTTCTTTGCACCGCGGCCTCATCTCATAACCCTAACGGCACTTACATTTCCGTTAGCACACGCCTTCTCCTCGCCGTTACAAAAGTCTCCGCCGGTCAACTCTAGTGCTTGGACCGCCGAGTCGGGGCAAGACGACTGAGTCGCGGAATCGGAAGAGAGTGGCTTCAGACAACCGCACCAAGTTAGGGTTAGCGAGGTCTGGCATTTTCCGTGATTAATTGAAATGAAATAAAACTGTAAATTCTGTATTTACGTGTATTATATAGAGAGAGACAAAAACAGAGGGAAATTTGGGAGGGAAAGGTATGGATATGGACATGGATATGTATTTGGCTGGAAATTATGAAATTACCAAAGTGACCTTAAGGATTTTTCATATTGTTAAAAATAAATTCCTAATTTATAAGAATTACAAAACTTTTGGCGGGACAGAGGTATGAATTTGTTTCCATATTCGTTTTTATTTTAAGGCATGAACGGGGGATAATCCTCTATCTTTACTCTACTTTTCCGTCTTATTTATTATAATTTATTAACATATTAATTTATTAATATTTATATAAAAATTAAAATAAGTAATTATATAATAATGATTATTCTTATTGTTATAGATCGACGAAGAAAGTTGAAAAAAATATATTAATTAAATTTAATATTTAGTTTATCAGTGTGTTTAGACGCTGCAGTCTTCTACAAGTAAATACCACGACAGCCAGTAGAGGTTTTTGATGAGAACGCCATTGTTGCAGCTTTCAGGTTGAAATCTGTATCTCTTTGAAGCAAGTAAAGAAATGAAAGTTAAATTGTATGGCTGAGGAGCTCTGGCTGATTTACGTATATCCAATATTTCTTTTTCATCGACTGGACCCATGCAAACTTGGAGGGCCCCGTATGAAGACTTCCAAGTGCTTGAAGGTTTTAAAAGAGAAGAAAATTTGGGAAAATTTGCTCGATTATAATTGAATTAGATCTTCCCTTTACCTCTCATAAACGATTGCTGATTGATACGAGTGAATAAAATCAAATTTAACATTAATTAACAGGTGATTGCAGAAATCAAACTTTGATTTTCAATACAAGTAATAAGCAGGAACAGTCCTAAATTTAAAAGAATGGTAGGATTGGTTTCAATGCTTGTGCGTCTTTGTTGGGTGTTTTATTCCCAAAAATAAACTCGATCGATCAATTAACAACTAGTCATTACCCTAATCAATGAACCAAAGAAACAATCCGTTGACAAAACCTGAGCTTTCTCGTGCATCGGAAAAACACAATAAATAGGGCTTTAAGATCATTCACCATCTCAGACAAATGATTGTTTCCCATTAACAATTTTACATGTGAACTTTGAAGAATACAAATAACTCAATGTGGGAAATCAATAATATGTTCTGTCAATGTTTTACAAGGGTTATAATGAAATGCTAAGAAAAGGTTGGCACAACAATGAAAACTAGAATTTTTTCTCCTCTCTCTTTATGCTGAATTGTTGAAATAACAAGACATGATATCTTTTTCCTCTTTTTTTCTTTCTTTTTTCTTCTTTTTCGATATTGAATGATAATATCGATATACAACATAACAGACATATCCCAAAACTGTAAGAGATTATAAAGTGATACTAGCCAGGCAGGCAGTAGAAGACCTCTTGGGTTTTGAATCCCAGCAAAGGTTCTAAATCTTTCTTTTGGTTCCGAGGTAGCCTTGACAACTTTGCGCGCCGTAATAACACTTCACCTCTGGTCCAAATTGCACAAATCTGCAGATAAAAACAACCATATCACATTTTTCATCAGCCAAGATCATATATATGCATGCCCATGACTACAGCATGCATGGTTGCTTGCAAATATAAGTTAGATCTACATGTACCTGTAATCATATGTCAATGGTTCTCCAGCTTTAATTGATTGAGTCGCAAACACCCCCACACGCGTCTCCCCCTCAACTTGCCTTAAGAGAAGCAAATTAAAATAGTTAAAAATCACATACTGTGCAAGGATGATACCATAGAATGCAAAAAAGCAGCAAATATTGATCATACTAACCACTTCTCCAATAAACAGTTGGGATCACAACTGTGATTTAGTAAACGAGACAAGTTCCCCTTGAAAGTGGCGTCAATTGTGAAATCCTTTCGAATTTCACACATGTAAAAGCTCTGCACGCCTCGGTATTTCATGCCCCAAAGCCTTTGTTCGCACAAAGCATCAACAATAACTGAAACAAAAAAAAGATGATTGTTGAATCAGTGTTCCAAAAACATGTAGAAGATGAAGAGTGAATCAAGACAGCTATACTCGGAATTTTCACATCCCTGAGTTTAAACTCATCAAACTTAGAACTTCAATAGGAAAATACGTCATTAATTATAGAGGGTAATTGCATAATACCACTTGATTTTTGATATCTTGACCAATCGTTAGAAGTGCAATTAGGCAAGTAAAAAGCACAAATATAAAATTGTGATTAGATCTGCCTCCTTAATTCATCTTACCTCTTCGAAATCCAGAATTAGGAAAACCATAGCTTTGATAGAAGCTTCCTTTCTCATCTCCTTTCTTCTGAAATTGCCTTGCATGAGAGTAATTAGCAGTCGCAAGTTTGTCATGCACATCAGTAGCTCGAGCAAGATTCTGCTGTTCTAATCTACTCTCATGTGTCAGTAAAATTGCATACACTTCATGAATGTTTAAGGTGTCACTCCTTCCAGTGATGTTCACAACTACTGAATTATATTCAGAATCTAGACCAACGAGAAGATACAAAAAGAAATCATTGTCAGAGATCGAATTTCCAGCTAGTGCAAGGTAGTATCAAAGATTTTTCATTTTCAGAAAATACTTTGAAATTGAGAGTGATTGTTTCTTTGTTGCTTGCAATTGAAATCTAAGTTTAAGTATTTTAACTTTTGATTAAGATTCGAATTGTTTTTCTAAAGCTTGCCATACCTCAAGTGAAGATTTGCATCTAATCACTAAACTGAGAATAGATTCATTCATTGATGATAGTAACCATCCAAGCAAGAGTTGATCTTGTCTACTCCCTATTGTACATTCTGGATTTTCAACAAGAAGATCACTGACTTGCTCCTAGTAGAAGCCATTTAGGATTGATCAGCAAGCCACTTATGAAATCTTCTAATCCATTTTCTCAAATAAGGAATCAGAGGATAATTATGTTGATCTTGGCTGTATTATCATAAATTCAGAGAAATCCTTGAAGGAATCCTCAATAATTAATGTCTTATGAAATCAAGTGACAATTTTAAGCCTTTCGATGCCAAATTTACTATGATATTGCAATTGAATTCTTAAATATTTTTTAAAAAAAATTCTCACACATTTGAAAATTACAATCAATTATAACAAATATTTAGTTAGTAAATGGAAGAAATTTTCTTTTATATAATTCATAGTATAAATAATCAAAAAATATTCAAAACAAATACAAAATATATTTGACTAAAACAAATTTTAATATTTATTAAATATAACAATTAGTCAATTATCTCTAATTATTAATAACAATAAGACTCTAAAACAATTCATAAAATTCAAATATGTAACCAATGGAAATTTATGAAGTCCTAAAGCCTAAGTAACTAAGAAACAGTAAACGCTTAGCCAAATTCATTTACTATGCTCACAAACCTTCAATTTTTTAGAATCACAATAAATTATATGAGTTTTAAAGTTAATAAGTATACTAAATTTTATATACATAAACTACATATATATTTATAGACAATACGTGAACATGATATGACTTGAAATAAAAATTATTATTGTTTCAAAAGTTTCATAACATTTAAATATTTTTAAAGTTTCCTTTAAAATTTATTAGAAATATTTTTATTTAATTACTTTTTAGTAGAACTTCACTTATCACTTATCATTTATCACTAATTGAGTTAATGTCGCTCATCAATAACATATTTATGTAGGGTAAACGCAAGTGAAATATATAATTTTTAAAAACAATAATTCAAGCCCGAATTTATATAATTTTTAAAAATAATAAACGTTCAAGCCTAAATTTAAGAGTCACTCTCTTATCCTGAGCAATTGTGAGTTTTATCACATGCACAAATATGTAGTCACACGAGTGTAATGACATGCTATATCCAGGGGTATCCCAAAGGTCTCTCCTATATAAAAATGAACACTTAACAATATTTTTTAATATATCAAACTTGAAGGAATGATCACACTTATAAAGGCTGCTTATAAATTTATAATTGCATAAGTAATGAAGTTTAATACCTAGCATACAAATCTTAATTTTCATGAATGTTTTTATATAAAATCACTTCTTATCACTTAAAACGCAATTCATATGTTCATGTTTCAATGTCAATACACATAACTTATCACGTATAAACACATCATCATGAACAATTATATAAACACATAATAATATGAAAATTAATATTTTCATAAAAATATATAATTAAAAAAAACAATCAAACACATATATACGATTATTGCAATTTTTTTAAAAATCTAGTATACTTACTTCTTGACGATATAACCAAAGTTAATTTAAACATTTTGACCAATAATCAAATTTTAACATTTATAAGAATCGCTTATTCTAAAAGTGTTAGAAAATATACTGAGTAGTCCACAATCTTTAATTTTTAGAAATTTTAATACATGTCCAAATATCCTATAATTTTGTAAATATGATAGACATAGATATAGCAAGTAATTAAAAATTTTAGAATTAAATTCATCCTATAAATATTTTAAACAAGTTTCATTTTGAAATCTTTAAATTCTGCCAAATAGAAATCAACAGTAAACCATGTTCATTTATAATTTTAAAACAATTCAAAAATAAAGAATATGAGCCTAAAATTTTAATATAATATATTAAACACAATTAAGAATTAGTATAGAAAATATCATAATTTTTGAAGAAAATTTGATTGACTAAAACAATTTTGTCATTCAAATGTTCTACAAAAAAAAATCAATAGTTTTCAATATCCTAGAGTTAAATTTGAAAATTCAATAAAATTTAAAAATCAAATATTTTTTAATGAAAAAAATCATAATGACCCTATATATATCAAATTTATTCACATAAATCAATTTGATCAAGATCATAATACATAATTTTACAAAATTCACGAATTGACCTATTTCATACATTAACTTTGTGAAAATTTCTTTTTCCTCTATTATTTCTCAACAAAATAATAGCCCATAATTCTTAATTATAAAAACATTAAAGTTTAAACGCGTAAATCAAGCTAGAGAATTTTAATCACCATATTTTATGAAAAATATATAACAAAATCGTATATTAAACTAATAACAATCATCAATCCTAAAATGAATATAAAATAAAGAAGAAACTTGCAATTTTTTTTAAATCTTTTAAATCTTTTTTCTTTTGTTCTTTTGTCTTCTTAGTCCTTTTTAACAAAATACCTAAACACAACTTCACCTATTTAATATCTAAATGTAAAATTTTAATTAAATCCTCAATTTTACTATTTTATCTATTTTATCCAAAAATTATAATTTATTACTAAAACATCTCTTATTTCATATATTATACATTTATCCCTATAAAAACATAATACGTTATCTATACATAATTATGAAAAGTGAGTGTTACAAATGAACTCTTAACATTTTTCTACACCAAATTGATTATTCCAGGTAGATCCATAATCGATAATCTAAAATGGCTTACAGAAATATAATTCAATATATAAATAAACTCTGTAACACTCCCGTACTTGAAAATATTACTAACAGGTAACGGATTCTATCATTACCCTAAACTTCTCATAACCTATTTACATGAATGTATAAAATGTAAATTTACAATTACACTATTAGACACAATGCATAATTTAAATACAGACGATAAGTCCAATCATTGAATAAATAAAATTTTTATGATTTACAACAAGTTATATTGTAAAGTAAATTATACATTTAAATTACAACTATAAGACATATTGAACCATGCAGAACTCTATGACGAATCCATGAACATTAATGACTACAGTGTGTACTCCTTATCCTTTGTCTGTATCTCTACTGTACTGAATCATTTTCCTTTCATTTCTAACTATTTGTCTATTTTTGTTCATACTGCAATACTGAAAGTTGAGGAGAGTGAGTCTTAAGAACCTAGTGAGTAGATAATATTAAAATAAGCAAATATGAATAAGGAGTAGGAATACAAGTTTTAAAATATAACATACCACATTAAAATAAAAACATTCACTTTAATAAACAAGCATAATAAAATAATTTTCATGTATAAAATCAGTCTGTGGATGTTCAAATAAAATTATTTGGACTTGTTAGGAGACTATCCCCCAAGACATTCCCGGTAGATATATCAAGAACCGTGAATGAGTTTTTTTGTATTAGTATATAAAATAATTTTATTAGCTCTTTCGTTAGCGTTAGCTTGAATAAAAAGTGCAGTGTAAGATACCAACTTATCTAAAAATGTAACAGCCTTGGTCTTTCAGTCTTAACAGCCCAACCGCTACGGCTTGGTGGGATCTCCTTGTCCACCAATCATAAATCAAATCATTGTGGAAATTTTACCCATGTCCGAAAACATTATCTCACTCATTTACGTTTCCCTCGAGTAAGGGAAGATCATCTGTACAGATGCGTTACCAATAGCACAATACATCAATTCATAAAATAAAATTCATTTCACAATATTCATCGTATACATCATTTATCCACATAAAATCATTTAATTTTAAATCAGTCATTCACATAACAATTCACACACATCCAATACATTTTTCTGAAAATTTACTCTTACTTCAATATATTAATTTTAAGCGTATTAGATTTACATAAACATTGAGTTCATAGCATAATTTAACAATTAAACAAAATCCATAAAATATGTACATTTCAAACATTTGATTCAACAATACTTTTAAAGAAATAAAATAAATATTCATTTAAGTTAATTTTTAAAACATTTATAAATCAAATATTTTGTATAAATAATATTTTGTTGAAAAGTAAAACATTCACTCACCGGCTTAAGCTAAACCATTTTCAACTTGCAGCCACGCCGATAGTTGACTAGGTTAACTATCTACAAATATATGTTCTTTCGTTAAAACTCGAAATATCACATATTTGCCATATAAACTAAGAAATATACCACACATGACCTTAATTATTAATAGATAATATGAGAGTCTCAAACTATCCTTATCTACTTTGGAAAAATCACAATTTCTATCCCATTTATCCCAAACATCGTCTATCTGCAATAAGGATAATTTCATCTTTTTGTTGGTATCAATAGGTAATAAATTTTAAACTGAATTCTTTATCCCTTATACATCTAGATTACATGACTTTCTACAGTATTTCATTTGAATTTTATATTCAAACTTATACTTAATTAAATAAATATTGTTTCAACCAAATTTTATAATAGAGCAGTAAACTCTAATTTTTTGGGAATTCGTTCCTTAATGAAAAAATATAATTTTGTACTATGTTATTCCTTATTATGTCTAATTTTCGTGGCCTTTTACGAATTTTAATTCTAATTCCTAATTATTAAGTTATGATCAATTTACTACACACTATGCAGATACGCAATAGTATGCAGTGCCGAAACAGTACGACTTGCTTCCGATACTTTCTGAAAACTCATTTTCATTCTAATCGACTTGAATTTTTGATATGTTATCTCCCTATGTGTCTAATTTAAGTCAAATTTTACGACGCTACAAGCCGACATCGAGAACCCTATTTCGTATTGGATTTTTTGTTCGCTACTCAGTATTTTTGACAAACTGAAATATTGCATAGAGCGGTCACCTTTCTAAAATTTCTGAAACATACCTTATCTCAAAAAAATTCTTAATTTTTACTATCTTACTCACTTTAATTTCTCTAAAATTTTACGGTGCATTAATTGAATGTCTATAACTTATTTTATAAACCAAATACTAAGCTTTGGTCAAATTTAAGCAATTATCCAAATTTTCCAAAAACTAATATCCACATAATTTACGCTCAATTTTCTTCCCTTTTTCTCTAACCCAAGCCGGCCACAAAAATGACACAATAACACATTTCAAGTTTATAATTTCCTAGTAATAAAACACAACAATTTGCACACAATATTCACTACCATTCTACCATACGTATGTGAATTGTTCACTGCACAAGAACAACAACCCACATCACCATTTACAATATTCCTTACAATTTATATCACATTAATCACCACATTTCCCTTTTCACCATGCTTCATTTATACTCCAGTCCTCATATTTCTCATGCATGATTCATAGTTAAAATAATGCCATTTACATGATGAATACTCACTGCCCAAATATTACAAATCAACCATATACATAACTCCCATTTCATCTCATCTCCACCACATTTTCACCTAAAGCATAACCATATATCTATAATCCATTCATGCATTTACACAACTAAGATACTTTCATACATTAAAATCATATTCTGTCAACCCTTTTTACAATCAAACAAACCACACAACACATAATTTCTAAATGAATCCATAATAAACTCATCACCATCTACATTAATAAAATTTCCAGAAATTTTGAAAGGCATTTACCTTGCTGGGAAAATCAGTTTTTCCCTCTTTTGCGTCTTCTTCTCAGCTCTTTCATCCTTCTCTCATTTCCTCTCAGCAAAGCCTTCATTCTTCTTTCTCTCACTTGCTATGTTCTTCTTCTCCCCTGCTGTTTTTGTTTCCCATAGCTTGTTCGGCAATTCCATATCTTTCTCTTGCCAAAATCTTCATCTTATACCAGTTTCTCAGCAACCAACCCACTAATTTCATTAACCAAAATCACAAAACAACACAGCAACACAACTAATCAAAGAACCCAATCATTTTCTCATGTTTTCCGTCCAAGCCAAAAGTCCCATTCATCCTTAAATTTCCCTTTTCTATCTGTTTTCAAGCTTTTCTTTCTCTTCTCACTTGTTTCCTTTCTTTCGCTCTATCTCATCTCACTCTCATCTGATTGGCCAACAAAAAAATAAACTATCTTCCTCTCTTGCCAATTTTTCCTTCTCTTCCTATTCAACTCTCTCAGTCAACACCATTTCTTCTTCTCTTAGGCACGGTTTCTCCTTGTTTCTTTCTTCCATCTTGCTGATTTCTTCTTTTGTCTCCCTTTTACGTTCATTTTTCTTCTTTCAGCTTCTCTCTCTTGTTTTCTTTTGCTCTCCCTTCCCTTAGATTCGGCAAAGCTAGACCTCTTCTTCTCTCTACGTTTTTCTCCAACATTCCATACCTCTCCCTACGTTTCTAGCTTTGTCTAAATGAAAAAGATGAAGCACAAAAATAAGACTAAGGTGTTTAAATATTATTTACAAGTGGACCCGCCAAGTCTACATTAATGGCATATTCACTTGTTTCTTTTTCTTTTTTATTTTACTCCTCCCATTCCCGTCAAAACCCATTTTATAACATTTTCTTCATTTTTGTCTTCTTGCTTAATCTAAAATTGTGAAGAAAATAAACTACAATTTGGGCCATTTTTAAATACAACTCTTTAGCTTAAAATTTAATTTACCTTTCGGCTTATTCTTAAATAAACCAAACCTAGTTTTTTTTTTTCATTATATAAATTTTAATACTTGACCCAACATAAAATAATTCTTATTAAATTAAATTAAAACTTATTTTATTATATAAATTTCCTACAATCCCTAACATTTAATAAAATTAATACTGTATATTAAAAATCTTTAAAATAATAATCACATACTTAAATATATATTACATTATGTGCTTTAATTTTGGGTTCTTATGCATGCGTAATTTCAATTATTATTTTTTATTATTTTTTTTATAATGTATATCAAAATTTTGTCATTAATGAAAAATTCAATAACTTTAATTTATATTAAAATTGCAGATTCTATAAACTCTATAATAATTTCTCAACCCAAGTTGATAATTCAATTTGGGTAAAAAAAAATATAATTGGTATTCTTAAATTACTTTTTGTCATCCATGGCCATTATAATTTAGAGTAGAAATGAAATATGTAACACTTTCTCAACCAAACTAATCATGCTATATGGATCAAATTATAATTGGTAATCTTAAATTACTTATAATCATACATTTTAATCTAAAGACCAAAAGAAACTATGGCAAACAGTTTTTATATATTGCAAACAATAAATGTTTATAATTTACCATATAGGTTTAACATATACCTTTTGTCACAAGAAAATGTACTCCGTTACATTATAAGAGAAACAAAAAAAGAAAGATGGTCAACAAACAAACTAAAATTTGTGAATTTAAAAAAAATACGAGAAATTATTAATATTAAAGATAAAGATGGAAAGATTATTGCTAGACTTACATCACTTGTGTTGATACTTATTATTTTTTCTCTAAATGCCAATATGTGATTTATTCTTTAATAGTGTTAGAAAATTAAAATAATAATTTAAAATAAGAAATGACATTCATCGAATGTTAGCAATTACACATGGAAAGTAATTACACAACATTTACGGATAAAAATTGCAAACAAACTGCAATACTTAGACATGAATGCAAAAAGAGATTATAAAAATAACGTTGTAATTTGGTTAGTATCGGTTATTACAGTGCAATTCCAATTAGCAAACAAATTCAAAACAAATCCAAAATGGTTTCTTCAATTCAATTGTAACTAAAACTTAATAGAACATCTGTTATATATACGATTAAGCTGCTTACACCTTGAAGCAAAGATTAGAAAAATAGCCTTTCAAGCAAGGGAATTGTTAGTGCTAATTATTTTGCTTCTGAAAAACACTTTTTGATGCCTTCACCATCGATTGAGAAAGAATTTGCTCTAGAATTTGGATTTGTTCCAAATAAATCAGAGATCGTGCAGTTACTCAAAAGAAAGGAGTTTGGTGACAAAAATTTTGAATTTATTGAAATTATAGATGTTTATAAATATGAACCTCAGCACTTGATCTCAAGTAAGTAACTTGAATTATATATCTCCAACTTAAAAAAAAAAATTAAATTATGTTAATTATAGTTATAATTTATGTTAAGGCATGGTTGGGAAAACGACCTGACTACCCACTAGACACGGTGACTAATATTAAATTAAAATGTAAGAATTTTATTAAAATAGCCAAATTACCCTTTTAATATTATATTTTTACCATTAAATTGTAAAAATTTGTAACTTAACATTAAGGTATATTTCAGTTATTTTAATAAAGATCAAATGCTCATTAAATATAAATAAATTAAGGAGTTACATTATTATGCTAATTACAATTATATTAAGATAATTTAAAGTTATAGTTGTCGTAGTTTGAAATTATTCTTATTTGTGAAATTGTGAATATTAAATATGAGTGAAAAAGTAAATAATCAGGTTAAAAGTAAATTTGTACTAAATATATTAGTTATTGTGTTTTAAAAATAAAGTATAAACATACTTTTTTTTAATTTTTACTATCAAATGTAGATTCAATTGATTCTGGTAACAAGAACATGTACTTCTTCACGCAATTAAAGAAGAAGCACAAAAATAAAAGGGTCATCGATAAACAAATCCCAAACGGAGGATCCTGGAGAATAACAGGGAGTCCTATTAAAATTCAAGGCAAAGTTGCTAAAGAGACGTTATTTACTTACAATCCAAAATCTCCAGAGAGAACTCAATGGCTTATGAAGGAGTATATGCTTCTTCTTGAGGTTACATATTTAGTCAATCTCTCCGTAATGATTTCGATTACATTTGTATGAAGTTAATTTGCAATGATTTCTGATGTTAGTAATTTCGTTTGTTTTTTAATGCAGTCATCTCAATGGGCACTATGTGTCATTTACAAAAAGGAAGAGTGATACCAACGATAACTAAAATTGTGATACTTAATTACAATAGTACTCGAGAATAAAAAACATGCTACTTGCTTGTTATATTTCTGTAGGTCTTTGAAGCGAGTGAAGAAAGTGAAAGTTGATTGTGTGTTAAGACCGAGGAGCACGCTCTGTCTGATTTATTTATTCATCTTTCCCTGGACGTATACCAATTTTAGTACACTTGTAATTAGTTTAACAGCCACAAAAATAAATAAATAATTGCTCAATAACAATACTTTTTCATCGACTGGACCCATGCGAAAACTTAGGCCGTTTTGTATTTTTGTATAATTCCAACGAGTGGGAGCCCCACATGTTCCCTTAGTTTGTGTTTGTGAAGCAAAACCAATAATTGGCCCTTATTATAATTTCCAAATAATAGATATTACATTTGTATTCAAATTCGATTATAATTAAATTAATAGAATTCTAAAGTCTAATAATTATACTCCACTGTACATTTCATAATTCCATTCAAATTCTAAAGTCTCAACATGGTTGCTAGATCTACATGTACCTGTAATCATATGTCAATGGTTCTCCAGCTTTAATTGAAGAGTGAATAAAGACATCTATACTCGGAAAGTTCACATCCCTGGGTTTGAACTCATCAAAAGCAGAACTTCTATATTTTATTAATATTATTATTAAAAAATGTTTTTTCATTTGTTTTTTATTTTTTATTATTTTTCTATGACGTAGGATGATTTTGATTATGTTTGAAGCTATTATATTTTTATTTAGTTTTAACATATAATAATTTTTTATTTAATTTTAAAATACAATAATTAAAATATTTAAGAAATATTTTTTTATTTGACAATTATATTTATTATTTTAACTCTATCTTTACTTATAGACATATAATAATTTTATATTAGAACAGTCATGAAATAAAAATTACAACACCTTAATTTTTATTGTATAATTTCTCATAATAACAGAAAAAGCTGTAATTTTTCAGTTAAATTTCGTATTTCAGACCTTTAGAATGATCATATTTTTTTCTATTTTAATAAATTAATTTACCCCATTACAGTAAAAAGTTTACAACCAAATGAACAAGGAGTATCTCCCCTTTGGTGCTTTTAGCTAAAGAGATAAAAGAGAAATCGTATTACTGTAATTCATAAAAGGGCAAGAAGCAAATACATTAACAAGACACACAGAATGCTTGAATAATAACTATTAATGGAAAGAAAGAGAGAGAGAGAGACTTATTATTCATTATTGAAAAATGTCTATTCTCTTCTTTGCATTGTTGAAAAATGATACAGAGAATTGCTTATTTTACTCTTCTTCTTATTACAAGATATGAATAAAGAGATTAAAGGTTAAAAAATTAAAGATGATGATAGTCTTATTTTTGTAATTTGTTTACAATAATAAATGAACCAAATCAAAATACTAAATATTGTCCCACTCTCTTCCACAAAACTAATTAATTTTTTTAATAAATATTTCTTCCTCTTCATGTTCTTGCTATCCTCTTCTTCATCCCAACCTCGGCTTCATATTCACAAAAAAACATACTTTCGGATTTATTTTTATATATTAATATGAAAATAAAGGGTTGTGTTAATTTGTGTTTTAAGAATAGGAGATATAATTAACACCAAAAGTCTTGTAATGGATTTAAAAATTTGACACTGATGCATCAAATTTTTATCCTTTTCAAGACTTTGATATATCAGGAGTCTTTCCTCAACTTATGTTCTTAAAACACATGTTAACACGATCCTTTTTAACAAGAAGAAAAAGCTCTAAGCATGGAAGTCGTAGTGAAACATCGGTGGAACGAGAGAGTTAAGCTCACCAAAAAAAATATCATCATCTCCTTCACCATAACTTCCCGAATCTTGACACCCACCAAAGTAATTCTGAATATCTTCAGGAAAGCTACATTTTAACGGATCAGACTCCATTAACGGAGTTGAAGTACAAGGATCAGCTTCAGACGATGTCATCTCCATCATCTCCTTAAACTTTGACGACTGAAGAAGAAGCCCTAGGGCTGAAGTGGCAGTCACCGGACGCACTGACTGATCAGTCAGCGAAGGTAATTCACTGACTACTGCTGCAGCACTTGTACTCTGGTTATTGTTGTTGTTAAAGAAGCTCAAGTTCAAGTCCTGATGATTATAAGTATTACCGTTAATTATTGATGACGAAGAAGACGAACTCGTATCTACCGTTTGATTTTGGTTTAGAAGAAGATCAGGATTAATGATGCTGGTTTGATGATTAGGTTTCAGCCACTTGATGTAACGACTGAGGTCAAAGTTAGTGACTGCGTTTAATCCACGGTACTCAATGGCCGCCATATCGTATGCTGTGGCAGCTTCTTCTTGAGTAGCTGCAAAAAATTCAATGGGATAATTAGGAAAGTCTGGTTAATTACGTGAAAATGATATGATTTTATGTATGACTAATAACATTAAGATTCCTAACTTTATACATATTTAAAAGTAAAAATATTACTTATTTATTTATAACAAATAAGCCCTAAATTCTCTAATAAAATAAAATAAAAAATTACAAATATGATATTGAATTTTGACCATCACGATAATATTAGAGCATGTAACTTAATACTAACATAGCCTTATTTGTTATAAATGAATAAATTATATATTAGAGCATGTAACTTAATACTGACATAGCCTTATTTGTTATAAATGAAAAAATTATGTCTTTATTTTTTAAAAATTTAATATGACTGTGATATGGTATTTATTAATATGATATTGCTTCCTCTACGTGCATGCTAATAATTGGATATGTGCTTCATTTAGGGTTTGCCAACCCCCAATTAAATAAACTAACTTTAACTGTATTAATTTGATAATTGGCTCCATATTAAAGACAAATTAAAGAGGAAGAAGAGGTTGATTAATATATATTTAAAAGGTAATTTATATGTAAATTGATTGATGTAACACTTGTCCAATTATCTTTCTTTACTAGTGAGATTGACCAATTAATTTTAGAGTTAGCTTTATTTAAATCAATAAAAATTATAAGAGAATATATAATTTGTGACTTGAAAATAACTTATAAAATTTTAAAGAATCTTTAATTACCATAAGTTCCAAGATAAAGATATTTGTTTCCAAACACTCTTCCAATCCGGGCTTCCCATCTACCATTGTGATGATGTCTGCCGTAGGAGAAAACCAAAACAAAAAAAAGAAGAGTGTTGGTAGTGGTTGGGCAAATGCTCGTTGAAAGAATGAAAGAGTGCACATGCACTTGCATTGCTATGCACAATATGATTCAAAAATCATTTATTGACCATGAACAAACTATTCAACATAGAAGGAAAATAAAAATAATTTTATTAAGATAATTAAGATTTGAATGCAAGAATTTATACCTTGCAACACCTCTATATTTAGAAACTCCTCGGGAAAACCCACTGCTTTTCCTGCAAAGTTGGTCATTAACTATCATAATTGAATAAATTAAATTTTAAATTAATTATTTTTTTGCTCCTCATTGACTGTAGATATTCAAGAACCTCACCTTCTCAATGATCCAATATATTCTTCCCTGGATAGACCCTCCATTTCTGTCAATTCCTTTTGGTAAGTTGATAACTACAACAAATCAAGATTCTTATAAGCTTTAAACTTTTGATGAATTAATATATATGAATGAGATTCAAACTCTCAATATCTTACATCATTTTAAGAGAATTTATTAGTTAAATTAACTAGTACTCGCTTAACAAATACGAGATTAAATATTGAAGAGAGAAAATAAATTACAGGAAAGTTAAGAATGGTGTCTTGGCCCCAGTACTTCAGTGCTGCTAAGTCGTATGCATGGGCTGCTGCTTCTTCATCATCATAAGCACCTGAAAAGCAATTGATTTCACCATGGAATCAGAACCTTAGAATAATGTATACATATCGAGAACTTGAAAGGAATGGAATTGAGCATACCAAGATAGACTGCATTTGAGTAGAATTCCAGCACAAAACCACCACCAATAAACCAGAAACATTAAGAGAAAAATTCCTCAATAAAATTGCTGCAAAACTGATAAAGGAACATGAAATTTTTTATGTAAAGCGAAGATGAAAATATATAAAACCTTGTCTTCCTTTCTTATTCTGTGATTCATTCCAGCAATTCTTATCCCACAGATGAGCTTCATATCTGCCTGTCCAACGATGCCTGAAACATGCATGAACAAGAAATAAATTACCCCATTTCAGAGGAGATAAATTTTAAAAATCAAACCAGAAAATTAACAAATCTACTACTTACCTTGTAACACCTCGATAAATCGAGCTTCGTTGAGGAGGAGAGTCTCTTGGAACACTTCTCCTTGTTCGTTTCACCTTAGTCACACCATTATTATTATTATTACTGTTAACATTTGGATTGTTTTTCTGGTTTTGCTGTGATAAATTCACCATGAAAGCAGTACTATAACAATAGCTTTACCGTTGTATGTGGATGCAAAAGACGATAGGGAGAGATGAAAAATTGAAATTTAAGATATGACTTGGTCCTTCAATGAAGAGCTTTTTTAAAGGAATTACAAGGAAGAGAGGCAAAGAGAAAAGGGTTAAAACAGTGTGTCTGGCAACATTACATTACAGACAGCCGGCTACATAAAATAAAATAAAAAATTAAAAGATTAAAAAAGAATTTGTTTTAAAAAAATAAACAAATTAAAGCTGTTTGTGGCCGTCTCTAAGCGGCTTGTATGGGCTGTTCTTGATTGTCTTCACCTACTCTGTGGTATGTGCTATCACAATCATATTGAAAATCCAAATGATTTAATCTTTTTATGCCTTCATTTAGAAGCTAATTCTTTTCATTCGCTTTATCTCTTATTTAAACTTTGTTACCTGTATCGATATTGTCATCTTTAACACATAATAATGTGTATACGGAAATAACATCCCAGTCCTTGAATATATTTATTTTACAAATAAATAAGGTTCCTAGCTCTTATTTTGAAATGATAAAATTATCTTTATAATATTAAAATTTGACATTCATGTAATTTAAAACCAAAAGGTATGACAGCCATTTAAATGGAGTTAGGGACTTATTTGTTATAAACAGACAAGCCGTGTTCTTATTTGTAAGAATGTAAGGAATAGGGAACCAAATGTTATTACCCAATATGTATATAATATAGTTGAAAAGAAATTAATAATTGGAGTTGATGGATCTATCAAAATTTGTAAGGGGCTAAAAGATTCCAACTTAAAATATAAGATTTTGCTGATAGGATGAATTGACTTTATGTATAAGTTATTATCTTCTTGTTGATAAGCCAATCACTTGAATTTCAATTGAAATGCTTGATAAATTTCCCTACAATATGTCAATGTTTACAAGAATCTTGAGATATTATCTTCAACTTTTGATGTGAGGGCATGCATCATTCATATAGAGAATAATATATATGTGTGTTATATACATACTATTTGCACTTATCATGCAATTATTATTCATGTTATATGAACATCGTTAAATTATTAGACTTTTACCTAATTACTAAATTTTATTTATACTCAATACATAGAATAAAAAATATATATTTTTAATAGAATCATTTACTAAATAAATTAATCGTGTTTAATTTCTAAACATAGCTAAAAAAATATATATTTTATTTGTAATTTTTCTGAACATAAATTTATATGGATGCAACTAACCATATGAATAGTATTTAATGTTGATATTACTTAATATGTTATGATGCATAGTTTCTTTTAGGCTTTCCCTACAATTTCTTTTGAATTTATTCTTCCAAATTTTCACATACCACTCTGTAGGACAACACAAGTTTGAATTATAAAAGGTTGCCTACACCTATGATTTAATGACTCTCCATATTTCTCTAACAAAATTATACACTTTACTTTAGCAATTAAAATTATCATATTATTTTGGGAAAATTAATTTTGGTTCTAACTCATCACCTATATTGGCCATGCCTAACACCCATATTGTAGCTCACCTAATTACAGTGAAAGAAACATGAAAATTGATCAACACAAAATATTTGACCACTTACCATTTTGAAGATTCATGGCATCTCTAGATTTTTTGTTATAACCTAGCTTCTAGCTAGCAAGTGCAAATTAATATTATATGTATATAAATATAATTTTTTTATATTTAAAAATTAATAAAATGATAAGAAATTATTTTTTTATTGTATTTTACTTTCAGTAATGATATAGACACAAATTCTTACACAAATTTAATTCATATATTATACCGTTATTGCATATTTCATATAATTTTTTTCTTTTTTTTTTACTATGATTTTTTATTTTTTATCTTTATAAAAATATAAAACACGTAGCAATAATATAACATTGTTATATCAGTTTGTATGAGTAAATTTGTATGTAAACTAATATATATATCTATCTATATATATATATATATATATATTTTATGATTTGAAAGACTTTATTTGTCTCAATCCCTAGAGTTTGTGTTCATTTTTTTTAAATGCATCCTAGATTGGATAAGGATATATAAACTTTGTACCAATAGCAATTACATTGGAGGTGGGATCCATAAGTCAATTCCATTGTATATTATGAAAAGATGTCAGCTTGAAATCTATATAATGACTTAATTGGTTAATCAATCTGTTTGAATACTATATTTATCCAATTTTATATTTGCATTACCAAAAATTCCCCTTTTAATTTCGCAAAATGTCAAGAACACCAAGTTAAAATTCACTGCTCTTGGCTTATCCTCAACTCTTCAACTTTACTGACTTCTTTCTTCCTTCTCTCATCTTTCATAACCAAATCTCAGGCTAGCCACAGGAAAATTAACTTCTTAATGTAGTTATATATATAATTTTACGACATGAATTATAAATGATAAATTACATTTTATATGTAAGATAATTATAACATATTTGATATTTAATTATAATTTTAATTATTAAAAATACATTAATTCAGGTGTGACACAGAAAAATATTAATCCTAGACTTGTATAATTATACACAAATTATACTATTGAGAAGTTATTTGATCTGTCAATATCTCATTTTTGTTCTTGGTTCGTGCAACTGGATTTGGGTTTTGGATCTTATTATCAGATATTTTATATTTTATCCAAAAGTATTGGGCTACTGAAATTTGGCCCATTCACAATGGCAATAATGGGCCTATATGCAACCATATATGTTCTAGAGGGAATTTCAAATTTAATACCATCTAAATATTTGAATCCCTAGAATTTTTAAAATATAACTTTTATTCTTATTTATAGTATGTCAATATAAATTAAAAATATTGTTGCATGTATAAGTCTATTTATTTAAATTAATATAATAATATTATTATATGTTCTACATTTGTACGAAAGTAATATATCTATATCTATATATATATATATATATATATATTATTTTATCAATTTGTATGAATAGAATTTTGTATCGTTACTGATAAATTAAATTCTACCCCAATTTTAAAAGTCATGATTTGTTGAACTAATGGTATGCCATCAATTAAATCATAAAACA
>JAXCLQ010004674.1:0-51117 GCA_035584115.1 Cedrela odorata
TATATATTAAAGTAATATATATGTATATATATAATTTATTCTCTCTTTATTAATAGATATATATGTGTGTGTGTTAATTTGATTAATGTATATATATATATATATGTATATGTGTATTATTGTAATATATGCAATTGATTAAGAGTAATCAATGTATTTCACCAACTTAACAATGACTCATTGTGTTGCATTCAATTCATATGATGATTTGTAGAATGCAAATCGGTTAATTGGCATAGGTGGCAGTCAATGGAGATATTTTATCAAATTGAATTTGATTAAAACAATTAAGGGTTAAGTAAACAAAAGGAGAGAAGCCGACAGAATGTATATGTATTCGTTTTTGTTTTTGAAAAACCTAGAGTGTGGTTTCTTCTTCAAAAACTGAAAGGGTACATTATTCTTTTTCTTCTTCAACCTTGAGCAGTTTATTGAAGCAAGCTTAAGTTGTGCTTAGTTGTGAACTAGAGCAAAAACAGAAGAGAGAGAAGGGAGCATCTAGAGAGAGAAAACTTGATAATTTTGTTAAAGCTTAAACCAAAGTTTGAAGATCTCAAATAAGCCGAAACTGGTACCATCACTCCGACGTGTGGACCACCTGAGAAAGCAAGCAAAGGTGCTCTCTTGCTGCACCGAATCATAGTAAAGGAGTAAGTCTTCTAAGCTTATGTTTTGAATTTTAAAATAGTTTTGAAAGCCAAAACATGCATATGTGCATGTCCAGATCATATAGGAAGCCATTTCCGCATGGCTATGTAATGGTCATAGCTCTTCTGCGGCGGTTGCGCGCCTGAAAATCAATTCTGTGTGTTGCGCTTCTACTGTTCACGAAAACAGAGCATGCTCGGGTCACTGTTTCATTCACCTGATGGGTTTATTATGAGGTCACGTGTAAAGTAAATCAAAAAAGTAGTGAGTGGGCTTGTTTAAAGAACCATGACTAAAGCCATATATGGATGACAAGCAAAGAGCTCTACATTATGAATGATAAGCTTGCGAAATAAAGAAGCATTCTTAGTGCATGCTCTACAAGTCATTGAAGTCAAGTTTAAGAGTGAAGATATGAAGGCATATGTGACCACATTGTGTTTTACATGTGAGCTCGATGTAATTTTATTTAATTACTTTAGTCTAAATTATTTTTATATTAATGGACAGATACAATTAATTAAATAGTCTATAGTTATTTTAATTGTTTATTTTAACTTGTTTTAAGGTTTCCTAGTGTTTAAAGCAAATAAAACTTATTTTGTGTTGGTCTTGCTACAATAATCGTGGGTCTCTTATGGGTTATATTTAGGAGTCCTAATTCAAATAAGATATGCATGTCTATTGATGTGTTAGGGTAATATTAGGGTTTTAGTATTTAAACAACTTTAGCATGTTATTTTGGAACAACTCTTAATAAAAAAAATAATCCTAAAATTTCCTTGAATTCTTACGTAAACTTACACTTATTAAAAGTTTTCTAATCCTTTGTCACATTATCTTATTTGTAACTTAAGTTCTTAAGATGAGTTACTCAACGGATCTAAGATTCGTAATCTGATTAACTTTTCGAATTAAGATTCACTTATTTGTGCAGTTTTAGGCTACTTTATATACAAGTTTAATAAAACATTTTAGATTTACAACTTAAATTGCTACTCATAACTTAAGAATTTATTTTTATGATTTTAATAATTAATCCATTACACTTGATCGGTTAAACTTATAACCGAATTGATATATTAGACTTGTAAGGTGCAACCTATATATAATTATATACTAGGTTTCCGTTGTCTTAATTATAAAGTAGTCAAATTTTTATTATTTACTTATTATTATTTTTTGCATTTTCACCGTCATAACAACCAGTCAGTGATAAAGCCTTTGCCTCAAAAACATTGCAAAAAGTATTCCACCACCTCCACTTCTTGCCCTTGCTTTCCTCTTTTGTCTTCTCTCTCTCTCTCTCTCTCTCTCTCTCTCTCTCTCTCTCTCTCTCTCTCTCTCTCATTTGAATCCCTTATAACACAAACCCTAAAATTAAATATTTCTTCCTTCAAACCCTAGAATCAAATATCCACTTCAATCTTTCTTCACTTAGTACCTACACTACACATGTTGAATATCACTTAACATTTTGCATGGCTAGTGATGTTATATCTCCCTATATCACAACTATGTCTCTCTTCTTCTTTCTTCTTCTATTATTCCAAACGACTGCTGCTGACAAAGAATACTACAACTCTACAAGAGATGGGGAATTTGCTGCAAGAAAACATAGCATGGGCAATTCAAAAACTCATTCAGACACCATCAACACAGTTCATATAATTCCTCGGCCGCCGCCAGGTCGAAAGGAAGGAAGGTTTGGAGCTCGAAGACCACCATTAATGCCAAGCCAAAACAAGATTATCAATGCCAATGAACATGAAGTACCAAGTGGTCCAAATCCCATTTCAAATAGGTAATTTAGAAACTCATACTTGTAGTTTGTGGTTTGTTGTACTTTTTATATATTCTATACGGTGTTATAAGTTTCAGTTTCTTTTTCTTTTTCTTTTTATTTTTGGGTAAATTAATCTCTGAATTTCTTCTTCTTCTTCTACACCGATGTAATATCACTTCAGTTAATTTCTATTATGATATTTCGAAAGAGATAGAATTTAGATATGTAGCTACCAATCAATCATTCAACCATGAGGATATGTGTATGAGATTCTAGTAACGATATTTGTTTTTCTTTCTTTTGACCATTATTATGCCCACATTCTTTCTTCAGAGCAGGCTATCTGCAGCTCTTTATATGTTGTTCATATATATACATATATATATATATATATTGTTATTTTTTCTAGTTTTTTATTTTTTTGGTAGTTTGTCATTTTTTTTTTTTTTTTTTTTGCGGGGGTGGACTCCATAAATATGATTAAGAGAATCCAAAAGTTCTTATCCAAATCTCTAGATTAATCAAAATCAAAGGCAAATCTGTTTAGTGATTAGTTTAATGGAAGAAACGAAAGGTAGCTTTTAAATTACAATTCTTTAATGCAACATCCATCCAAAAAGAAAAAAAATATATCCTTCAATTCAGTTTTGTTGTATGAAGATTATGCTTTCTTTAGCTATAAATTTGAGTATTAAATTTTGGGTACAATTACAATATTTAAAGAGTACGATGTTATTTTCAACAGCAAACATTATATTTACAATATTAGAATTGCAGCTTGTAATGCATTTTGTTATATTCTGAATCAAATATTCCATTATTATAAGTCGATTTTATACTCTAATATTATGATTTTTCGTCATATTTCATCAATTCATATCATCATTCAAAGTTGCTATTATTAAATGAGTATCTCAAAGTCCAAAAATTCTAATTCATTGAAAGGATCTAGATATTGATATAAATCAAAATCATCTTATTAGTTTTTTGTAATAGAATATTTTTAACGAATTTTGCTTCACTTATCATTTAGTTCAGTTT
Organism: Cedrela odorata; assembly: GCA_035584115.1. NCBI lineage: Eukaryota > Viridiplantae > Streptophyta > Magnoliopsida > Sapindales > Meliaceae > Cedrela > Cedrela odorata. The sequence goes on from JAXCLQ010004674.1 coordinate 3,476, forward strand.
TATTTTAAATTTTTAAAAATTAACAAAATAAAGAGTTTTTGTGTCACGCATCATTGCATAATGTATAAAAGATATTCTAAATTTTTTGCAATAAGAAAAATAACCCACAAATTATATAGTTAATTAAGGGGGGTTTTAATAATTTAATTACGATAACTAATAACAACCCTTATTTTGTTCAATATAAAAATATATGAAGTGTGTATCTTATAGCTAGAAAAAGAACGATAACAGACATAATGATGCAAAAAAGTTTGTGGGTTTGGGGCTTTTGTTGAAGACGAGAAGAGGACTGAATTGCAATAATAAGGAAAGTGAAAAGAGAAGGACCAAAACAAAGACTCCATTGTTTTTCGTGTAAAGTAATATATACGGACCTGCCAAAGCATCCAAAGACATCAGTGAATTCTGAAATTGAACGAATGGCCAGTCACTTTCTTTCTGCCATAAATTTCCAAATTAATCCCTTGTTTTCTTTTCATAATTACATTCATGTCCCTCTGTTTTCTTCTTTTAAAAGTTGAATCACCATTTTCACTCTGTCCTCTTCCGCTTTCTCCGCTGTCTTATCCTCTTGTTTGCTACCTTTTTTTGTTGGTTTATGATTGGAACTTCTCGGCGTCCTCAAAACCTTCATTTAATTTGAAATGGCAGAATTTCATTTTAGTCCTTAACCTTTTAAACAAAACTTCACTTTATTTAACTAGTTTGACACTTATATCTCAAACATTTCTTATATTTCATCTTTATTTAAGTCCCTAGAACCAAATTCCATTCATTTCATCTTTCCAAGAATGAGAAATGAAGTAATTTTATAAAACTCACAAAACAAACAATGTATTTTGTCTAAATTTATTTATCAAAACCACATTGTTTTGAATCTTTCAAGAGATTAGATAAAAGTGATGAACCAAATTTTTAAAAGTTTGAGTTCATTTATAATCCACTAAAATTAGGGAAAATTTTATTATTTTCTTAATGAAAGATTTATTAAAGATAAAAATAAATATTTTTGTATTTAATTTACCAGATTTGATGAAATAAGACTAATGAAATTTTAATTAAAAAAACTAAAATGAAGTTTGGGAAACGATAAAAACTAAAGCAAAGTGAAAGATGAAAATTAGTGATGTTAATGACACAATGTCAGATTAGTTAACTAAAGTGAGTATTTATAAATAACTAAAATTTTCTAATCTTTTTTTTTAATGTTTTTCTTGCTAAAACAAAAAAATTGAAGACAAAATCCTTGGACGACATGCAAATTTTTTTTTTTTAACTATATTATACGAGTGATTTAAATCACAAAAAAAAAATTAAGAATAATTCGAAGTGGTTGCAGAAAATTTTAAAATTTTCTCTATTTAATTTTTAATACCATGATAAACAGTACAATTGTGTTACCACATCATTTGACTATTCAGCTGAATCATGTTATATACGAGTGTATATATTTATTTATTTTAATTATCAACATAAAATATAATTTATAAATATAGCTATATAGGTTAAGACATCACATATTAAGCATTAACTATGCATTTTACACACTCTTATTTGATTTTAAAAATAAATTAAATAGTAGTTTTTTGTTTAAAGAAAAAGATAATTGTAATAAAGGTATTTACTGTATTACTTTATCATCGTTATTTGGAAAAAGGAAGTTTTAAGTCAAGACATGGGACACCTAGCTACAGTATACAATATTCGTCTCTTCATATTTATGTCTCAAATGCATGCCTAGGACTAGGACTAGGACTAGGACTGGGAGTCGGAGTGGGACATTTGGTGAATATTGAAGATATGACTTGCTTTTCTCAATCAAAACATCATTCTGTCCACCTTTATTATTACTTTTGATTTTCGGGAGTAGTTTGTATCTCTCTCTCTCTCTCTCTCTCTATTTATATATATATATATATAACTTTGTTAATTAATTAATTAATTAAGAAACTTTTGTGTCTATCACTCAACTACATGCACCATCACCTAATTACTAGCTATACCTGCCCCATTGCCACCAGTAAGAGATTCTCTACATTTACAATTAAAATTATTAATTTAATATGTAACTTAATACACATTCAATAGCAAATTATTAAAAAAAAATGAGAAAAGAATATATAGGCCTATGAAGTTTGATAAAAATAAAAAATAAAAAAATTTAATCTAACCATTTTTCTATTATAATTACTCTAATATTACTTTAATAATAATTATTTTAAAAATTAAATATATTAAATTAACTTTACTTCTGGCCATCAAACTTTAAGGATATATATATAATTTGTATTTTTTTAATATATATATATATATATATAACAAAAAATTAATACATAATTATAAATTATAATATGTTAAATTATGATGTCATATTATTATACCCAACCTATTAGTATCCAAGTTATAAGATATTGAAAATAGGATGGCTGGCAGGCATAGTCTAGCCATATAGAAGAAGAGAAAAAGAACACATCATAAAAGTGATCAAAGTGTGTTTATTTATTATTATTATTATTATTTGTTTTAATAAAAGAAAGCATTTTTCTTTACAAAAAGGTGGATTTGTGGTCAGTGACCAATCACGAATGCAATGTAATGTTTTCTGCATGGACAAAAAGAAAGTTAATTAAAATTTTAATTAAGGACACATGGCATGCATGCATGTATGATGAAATTGAAAATCGAGTGATGTCCTGGGAATTGTGTTGAATGTCAACGATGCTTTTGCACAAAAATAAGAAAAGAAAATCACGTGATCAGCACGGACGTCCATGTACAATCCAATTTAGACATTTTCTAGTTTTGGGTAATTCCATCATAGCCATTGTTGGTACTGCCCTATTCTTTTTTGTTTTACTCTATATATGCCGTCGTCTTGTCTTTCCATCATTACTATTACTTTCTTTTTTTAATTTGCCTTTTTGTTTTAATAAATATTACCTAAATTTAAATTCAAATTATGAACCGGTTTGAAATGATTGTAGATTATAACTGTATTAAGAAAGAAAGAAATAATAATTAAGTATTTAATAAATTTTAGGAGTTTTGGTTTAAAATGTTGTTCAGATTAGATTTTAGGCCTTAAGTTGGTCCAAAAGTAAAAGGTGACAAACATTACTCCAAACCCAAACCACCTATAAGACGCCCACTGTAGAAACGGTGGGTGAGGGTAGAATATTCTGAGCACATCATAAAAATATGCACTGAGTGGCTCTACTTTCCCACGTGTTTTAGGGGAGAATGGATTGAAGTTTGTCACAAAAAGGACCATTGGGCGTCAGGTAGGTTTCTCTAATCACATTATACCACGTCTTATGCATATCATTCACCAAAATCACAGAAATTCTCCACTCATTACAGGCCACATGTCTATGCCAAGCTCACCCAACGAAAGGTACAGTTGTTGCCAAGAAAATCAAATACAAATACAAACACATCGTATGGTCTTGTTATGATTTCTTTACTTATAACTAAAATAATCTTGAGCAGAATCTTATGTTCAGCTGTATCATATAATTTTTATTTTTAAATTTTTTTTATAATTTTTAAGTCTTTCAATGCATTTCCTAACTTATTATACAATTTTCAAGTCTTCAAAACATTTTGAGAAATATAATAAAGAAACATGAGAATTGCAACAAAAATAAATTGGGAACTATCCAATACAATGGCTGTATTGTATAACCAGACCCAATAATCTCAAATTAAAAGTGCCTGTTAAGTTGCAGGCAAGAAATCAAATATTCTCATTCAAGAAGTTGGAAGAAGGATGCCCAAAATTCTAGTTGATAGAAGCATTTCAATAAATTAAATTTAGATATGTGAACTGCATCTTGTTTCTACTTGATTTTTGGAGCTCAGAATACAAACAAAATGTTTTTTTTTTTTTCATTTAATAAAAAGAAAGCAACAACAGGACTATTTTGGAGAAGTTAGATGAGGTAAACTTAGAAAATTCTTGCAAAGGATGTGTTCGGGGCTGAAAATGTGTTGTTTTGGAGTAAATTTCGCTGCTTTGGTGTCTGCAGTGACCTAAGCACTGGAGGTAAGTCTAGGGAGACATGAAACAGGGCTAAGTATACAACTGTGGTGTTGAGATCTTGATTGTGTCGCGGCGGTGACTATTAAAAAGTAGAGGCCATGGTAAGTAAAGGACTCGGGTAACAAGGCAGGAACGACTTCAGTATTCTCGGATCAAGCAGAGAGCGCTTTCAAGGGAGATCTTATTCGTTCTAAAGAGGTATCCGACTCAACACAATCAGTCACTGAATAGGGCTTCCCACCATCATTGGTCCTCGGCAAAGAAAGAGCAAACCAGGCACACTAAAAAAGGGCTGAAGGTTCGTTTGAGGTGTGGATTTAGGTTAAACTCATCGTTCTCAAGTTGAATACTATATCATAATCTAATTTAATGGGAATAAGACTTTGTTTGGGATTAAGTTGATTCCAGTTAACTTTAGAAGCAAAGGGTATTTGGTAACACAATCTTTTAATAGGAAACACCTATTTTTTTTTTTCACTAAAATGTGATATTTGGCGTTTCCATCCTACGGCAGTTCTCAATACCAAATGAAGCCTAGATAAAGATAAAACACACATATTTACTTGGTACGATTATTAGCTTACATCCTCAGAAGAAAATCATCAACAAATTTCTATTATATCGATGAGTGATTACCAATGGTTCATTACAATCAAAGTACCATACAATCTTAAGCTAGACTCTCTTGTGCTCTTCCTATCCTTTATTTTGTGGAGTTGATTTGATCATCTTTTGATGGAGATTTTGCTAATAAAAAGTGATTTTGTGGGTAATTAAATAAGGAGATTTATCTAAAGGGTAACGAGAATAAAATAAAGTAGATGACGAGACCCGAATATGGAAACAGAAGGAAAAAGAGCCTCCAAGAAAGAGAAGAATAGAAATAGCTGCAAGAGAGGAAAGTGAGTTTCTCCTTTGTTGGAGAACGTGGCGTTTACACATTCGAGGTTAGTGTAATCTCATTGGTCCATTTGGAGCTTTTTAAGTGGTTTAGTGTGTGCCATAACATTTAGGGCTTTGAATGTTTTTCTGGTAAGAAATTGTCCTGTCCTAGTAAATTTCTAGAGGAGCCCATTATTGGCCCTTGATTTCTTTTATTTCCAAAGACAATCCAAGGTGCTAGAATCTTTTATGTGGTGCCGTGATACAACACATCTATTTATATAAAAATCTTTTAGCATGATGTTTTCATTCAAAACTAATAAATCCATGACAATGCGCGTTACTTCAGAACCAACAAAACTTCAATTGACACTATGCTGTATCAGGAATCTCAAATTTTCTTCAAAGGAAAGGCATATCTTAAATGTCAATATTCAAGCAACATCCATGAGATTCACCAACAAACTATCTTGCACTTGGGACAGGCGTAGCCAGATAATCTAGCTGGCTAAGTCTCTAGCCAAAAACTTAGAATCGGTTAACCCTTGCTAATTAGAGGACATAAATTAATCATTGCATTTTAAGCCAACAGGTGCCACAAAAGGATGTAGTAATCATCACATGAAATCAACCAAAAAAGGTAAAAAGTTTCCACAATTTTTTTGAGGCAAAATGAAAAGAAAGAAGCCAGACAATAAAATTATGTTGTAGAATAACATCAAAGAAACTATGATTTCAATCTCCCAGATCAGTTATGCTAGTTAACTGAGAAAAGAATCTCCTACCAAAACAGAACTTTGATAGGAACAGAGCCATATAAAATTCAAATCACATTAATGTTTCACCACATATTCCTTAATGTGGAAAAAAAATCTTTTTATATTGTCACATAAAATGGGGGAATACCAAAACTTATCACATGTCCAAAGAAGAGTAGACAAAGAAGAATGAACACTAACCATTCCATCCATTGAGCTTGCCAAAAAGTACTGGCGTAGAGATGAAGAGATAGCAAACCAGAGTTATAAAACCAAAAAAGTTATAAAATTGACAATAACATGTAAAACTGGTAACTAGCATATTTAGACGTTGTAAAAGCCCACTAACCAAGAGATAGATGAAGGCATAAAAATGGTTTGGGAAGGAAAATTGTTTCCTTTCACGTGCAAAACATAAGATTTGGATCCATTAGTCATAATTTGACCAAAACTAGTGGTTCAAGCTAGACACACATGTTAAAATTAAACCAATTATGGGTAATGATATTGATTAAATTAATCCAAGTTAGAATAAGGAAAAAAAAAAAAAAAAGAAGAAAAACAACATAAAGTTTTAAACGACCTATGCAACTGTTATCCTAGAACTACAACAAAGAGTATATATGTCCTCGTAAAAAATATAATTACACAGCTTCTTTAATGTCCTTCAAGAGAGTCGCCCTACTCAATCTATGTTATTTTCTCAAGAACACCTTCCAGCTCATCTCAAAATTAGGTTTCAGAATCATATGCTGTTGAAGAAGAAAAAGATTATATAAGGCAACATGGGCACACTCTGATCTGTATGCACATTATATTCTTATACTTCATCTCCTTTTCAGTTGTTTAATGGTTAAGTGGTTACATCTAATCATAAAAATGAAATAATTAACTGTTAATAAGCAGTGAACAGTTCTTAGATGAGATGAGAGATGGTAGTAGGAGTTATCTCTTTTCTAGGAATTAGAGGATGTAAAACTAAATTGACTGAAAATACTATTTGTTTGTATTGAATATATAACCAATCAAATTAGCGAAGAATTTTATTAACTTCTACTAAAGTTATAACAAAATTGTAGAGAAAAACTTTTGCTAACCATATCCACAGTCCTATAAGGAGAATTCTAGTCATGTAGCATTATATTTACAAACGAAGAGTACTATCATCATCTATACAAAAAAAGAAAAAAAGAAAGATGCCTTTTGCTGAAAAATGAAAACAATGGATACCTCAAACTATTGCTTATTAGAATCTTGATCATTTCTTTGCAAAGGCAAGTAAGGTATCCTGTGTCTTCTACTAGGTCTAGTAGAAAATCCTTGTTGTCTCTCACGAACATCAATTGTCACAATTGCTCCTTTTCTGAGTCAACATAAAACAACATTTCCTTGTAACAAGAAAGAAACATTATCAATTTCAAGGATATTTGAGGTTAGTTGGTCTAAGGGGAAGAGAAAGAGACAGAAAGAATAATGTAATGGAACAAGTGGAATGCTATGAAAATGCATAAATAGTGAGAATGATTAGCTACCAAACAAGCACACTTAAGTCTACATAAACAGCTCTATTAAGTCTGACAATGGTTCTGCATCTATGTAATGAAATCCATGTACATACGACATGTGATGTATCAAAACTAAAGCACTTCATTGCAAACCCTTTATAGGTTGAAGATAGCAGACAAAAGGTATCATGGGGATTGAGACGGGAAGAAGAGAATAACGAGTAGAGGAAAGGCTTACCAAGCCAACTACTCATTTTCATAAAAGTAGACAAAACTGGCCTTTTTTGGAATCTCAGGTCAGAATCCAATCACCAATTAAAACAGAACAGAATTAGAATGGTATTACTTTCCGGAGTTTACGTAGTTTCATCTGCCAATCTATGAACATAACAGGTTGATGATCTGAGTTGTCACCAAGTGCACAGTTTTTAAATAATTCCAAACAATTCATTAGACACGTCTTAAGGGATTTATTTGTCACTTCAATCTCTTGCATCTTCAGAAAGTGTAACAAAGATATCTAAAAGTGTAAACCATCCAAGTATTGAGGGGCTTGAGATCATCAAGCATGTTGAATGCAACTAGAGCAACTTAAATGATTCTTTGGAAGTTTGCTATTTTAGCTATTTTTGGTGACTTGGCAAGAAAGGAATAACCATGTTTCTGAAGCAAATAGAGAGGAGCAAGTTAATTGCTTGTTGGACAAGATCCATTTTTTGCCTCCATCTAGCCCTCCATTGTGTAGGGATCTAGGGATCTAGGATTGTTTTGTCTATATTGCACAAATAGCTTACACTCTGTAAAGATTCAGATACCATCTGCAAGGAAATTCTTTGCTCATTTTTCCCTATTAATAAACTACATTATTTTGAGTTTCATATGGATTTCCAATAAGAAAAAGAGCATTTATGATGGACAAGCAGCTTGCATGCACATAGAGAACCTTAAATGTGTAAAAATTGCCAACTGATTAAGTTGTTGCACCAGAACATGACTATTACTACAACAGACCCATGATGTTCCTATTTCCAAATTGACCACAGCAGCACCAAGATTGGCTCCTGTAGTGAAAAAAAATGGAATCATATAAACATCTTAACATAGAACAAGGTAAATATTCTTGTTTTCACTCAATAACTTGATGTAGCGGCAACGTATCCCCAGTAAAATATTCACTTCGAACACCCAAACAATTAATATTCATTTCTAAAACACAAATAGAATTACTGTTTTAATTGTAATTTACAAATCATGACGCAGAAATAAAATATACTTCACAAGCAGAAGCAAAGGCTAATAAGTCGCTGAGCAGTAGCTGAGCTGGTATAGGGATAGGATTAAATATATCTTAGGTTCATCTTAGGTTCACCATGCCACCCAAAAAGGAAAAGATGAGGCTCTACATCTGTAAAGCAAGCAAAATAAATCAGATATAATTGCATGAAACAAGCTTCATCAAGACATTTCCTTTATTGCACCTGTACTATACTTCAAGAACCTAAACCATGCAGTGAAAAGCCAGAACTATCCATTATATTTCACTAGACAACACTCAGTATGCAACTCTGTTTCATATAATGAATTTATCCAAGATTTTTCAATGCAGCAATTCTTGTATTAAAATTGAGAGGTTGGCTAATTAAACAGTAGCATATAGAAGACAATATCAAGTAACATGGTATAATCAAGACAATATCAAAGCCAAATTCATGAGTAACATGGTATAATCAAACAAAAATTAGAGGAAAAACCCTGCCAATCACTGCTTGACTAGGATTACTAGTGCAATCAGTAGTCCAAATCGTACAATTGAAATAAGCAACCTCAAGCATCCTATTCTCCCTTATGATAGAAAAACAAGAACCTAAATCAAATAGATCGACAAGATTAAGAACAAAAACAGATCCACCAGATGTTTCTGATCCAAAAGAAGTGATCCTGTTAATATCTACAATAATGCACACCAGATATGCACAGACTCTATAAACTAGGCCATCACTCTTTGCCCAATAAGAAGCAATTGATTTCTATTAATATATTTAATAATATAAATTCTTGCCTTAGTCAACATCTTCCTATGTCCAAAATAAAGAAATAAAACAGTGAATATTTGCCTTAATACAAATCAAAAGGTCCATAAAAGATTACAGTTACTGCTATATCTCATAACACATTAGCGGTAAATTTCCAATGAAATTAGACATGCCAACTATCAATTGTTCGCAAAAATCCCACCCCATACACAATCCCTTGACTGCAACAAAATGCAGCTCTCCCCTTCATAGTGAGGAACCAATTTTTCCTTTGATTCATACACTTAATCAAGAAGCCAGAAATGTCTCCAAACTTCCACCAGCTTCGTACCATAAGAAAATATGCTAACAAAAAACTAATAATTTTTTAGGAAACCTGTCCTTGCTGAAACATGGAGTAATACTATCTACTTAGAAACTTGTTTCGGCATTACAAAGATCCAAAACCAAAAGGCTCTCCAAAATTACAGGCCCATCTTCAATCAACTTACCACAGGTTGAGGTACTAGTCTCTTTTTGAACTCCTCCTTAATGTTAACCTTAACATTACCATTCAACTCTCAAGCCAGAAGCAATTTGGAAGTTCTTGCTCCAGTCCGAGATGAATTGGTTCCCTGCAACAAAACAAGAGAGAATAAGTCCAAGAATTAATTACAAAAGTTAAAGACTGAACCTCAAACAAAATTAGGAAATGAGTTGGTGAGGCGGCCACAGTAAAGCAATTGGAAAACTTGAGATCCGTATTTAACTTGTCATAAGCAAACATAAAATGTTTTTCATCGCAATTCAAAAGCAAGTATTATAGTAAATTATTGAAGCAGACAAATATGGGCCAAAAAAAAAAATTCTTTCCAACATTCTCAAAGAAGATTCCAAATAAACCATTCGACCACATATGGCAGATGACTAAACTATCTCTTGACTAAGATTGCAAGAAACTAGCTATGCAAGGAACAATTAGTATGAGGTCGAAATAAAAATACATAACACTAAACTTAGCACATGTAAAAAATAGAACATATAAGTTGAATATAAAAAAAACTATCCACAGGTTCAAAGCATTCAAAAAATTATCAGACTATCTTTCCCTCAGCCATATGTGCATAAACTCTATACCCATTTACTAAAACAAAGTCAAAATCATCGCTTCTAGGGTATTTGATAGCAAATATTTTCCAATGAAACTACCTAACGGATTGTTGTCGCAATTATTTCCCAACATGTACGGACAATGCCTGAAAAAGAGAAAATATGCAAGTAAAACATCAAAACTTAAAAGCATCTATAAAGCATAAATAAATAATCACCTGAGTGCGCTTTGAATTTGTTTTCAGAACAAGAGTTGAAGAAGAAAGAGAAGTAGACCGAGAAATGCCCGGAATTGGGGCTTTGGTGGGAAAGTACCTGTTCTTTTCCGCATCAAAATAAAAAAGGGATTTTACTCTTAAAATGGTCCAATTTTAAGTCCCATCCGTTAAGTATAGTCCAAACGTAAATGCTCATGACTCCTAATTTTGTCCGTTTATAAATTTAAATTAAAAAAGAAAAAAAAAAGAAAGAAGAATTCATACATTACAATACAATCTAATTCATTTGTTCTTCACTTAAAAATACTCTCTTAATTTAAACAAATTTCTTGAAATAATTTTGTTGTGAATCCGTTTGTAAAATGTGAGTGAAATTATTATGTGTATATATTTTTTAAATTATAATATGTATTTTTTTTCATCATTCAAATAATGTGATGTTAATAAATATTGTAGATCCTTAATTTTTAGGATAATGCATGAATTACCTAATAAAAATGTAGATAGACGAAATGGTAGAAAAATGATGAGGTTAAAGATGAACTGCAATTTCTCTTGATAATTTTGAAATCGTCAAGGGATATTACAAATTATCGAGGGAAATTTGGTTTATAATTTTTCTTGACAAATTTCATCGAGGTAATAGAACAATCACTATTTTCCCTTGATGTTATCGAATCATTGAGTGAATTGAAAGCCTATCAATGTGTAGGGGTGGGCGCTTTAGAATTGAACTGATGATTTGTATCGGTTGAAAAATCATTGGTTCAATTTCGACTTGAAGAAAATAAAATCGATAAATTTTGGTTTGATTTTTGGTTTAGACTTAATCCAATTTGACAAAACCGAATCGATCCAATTATTTTAAATTTTAAATTTTAAATTTATTATTGTTGGGGAAGTAGTCTAACGCCTAAGTAAAGCCTAATAGGTTGTGGACACCCGAGTAAGAAATACAAAACCTAAGTTTGGCCCGAGCTCATGAGACGTTGACTAGATGGTAACAAGGACCTCAAGTATGGTAGAGATCGATAACTCTTAGGCTTAGATAGAAAGGCCTCGGGTTTGAAAATCAATATCACCGAAACCTCCCTCACCTATGAAGGTTTCGGGTACAGCACGACAGAAGTCTCAGTTGTATATCTACAAAAGAATCATTTTCTTTTCAATTTCATTTCATAATAAGGATTTATAACTTGATAGACATACTCTGCAAGAAGGACTTGAAATCTAAGTACGACTCGGATCATTATTTCAAGATTCTATAAAATTCTACTAAATTTGGAAGACATAATATAAAACAACTCCTATAAAAAAAGGATCAAGGACAACCAGGTACGCATGATGAAACAACCCTAGAATACGCAGATAGTCTGTCTCTAAAAAATAACCTTTCTCTTGTTACTTTTCTCTCTCAAATATCAATAAACAAAACCCTAATTTAAGCATTTGAGGGTTTTCGCCAGACTATTGGCTTTTTACCGCTTTTGTTCTTGTTGTGGTTTCAGGTTGGACGACATTCAAATAAGAGAAGAAGATTGGTGCTGGTGCGCTAAATCCACAGAAGAATTTTTGCTGCATCAAGATCTAGTGTCGTCTATGGAAAGTTAAACAAAAATTAAAAAAAAAATTACGAATAAAAAGAAAATCATGGCAACCACGTGAACTTATGCAACTAGAAATCAAACAATGATAAGGGGAAATCTTTATGATAATCCTCTTGAGGAGATAGTGACGATTAACTAAAACAATGATAATCAACTATAACCCTTAGAAGGTGTAAATTACAGTTCAAAGGCTTCATCTTCGTATCAAAATCCCTCCAACCCAAGAGTCATAGAAACTATATGATTGGTTAAAAGGCTAGCCGAAAACAAAAAATAACATACAATAAAAGGTAGACAAATCTAAACGTTGGCTGAGGAAGTTGCGAAGATGAAAAGAATGTTTCAAGCTGGTTATCCTGAGCTGGGAACACCTATTCTGGCAGAGGCCGTAGAAAGCAACGTCCCAAATGCTCCGTATACCATGAATCACGAAACCAATCTTCGAAAAATGCCATCAAAAAGAGATACACAACCATGGAAAAAGAAAAAAAGAAAGGTTTGCAACTATCCATCTGAAGAGTTACAAACCCAGACTAGAATCACAATATTCCCTAGATAATTTGGCAATCGTTCTCAAGTAGGAGTCAGATAACACTTTCGGTCCAAAAGATATAAGAACGTTCCCCAATCAAAAATGGCAAAAGGAAAGAAAGGGTTCTCAATAAATTTCATCTCAAGGAAGGAGACTCAGGGAATGCAATGACAAGGTTGATAATCTAGAAGCTTATGTCAAAAAGTTGGTAGAAGAATTAAAGGACTAGAAAAGATAAGGATAAGGAAGGGATGATGAGTCAGCACTTTGTTTGAGATTGCATTTTAAATCCTTATTTTCTCAAAAAATCCTAAGTCTTGTTCTTCTTAGAAAGTTTAAGATGTCTCAGATAAATCCCCTTACCGGAAAAATTAACCCATCCTTAAATATGAATTTTTACATAGAGATGGTGTTGATTAAAGGGCTTGATGAATCCCAGATGTATTGTTTGTTCCTGTTAACATTAGAAAGACAAATAAGAGAGTGGTTCACTAGTTTAATCTCTAGCAGCATTCATAATTTTGAATAGTTATATAAAGTGTTTATTAACGGGTTCAGAGGGGTGACTGTTAGCTTTAAAACCCCTAGTTCGTTATTGCTCATAAAGTAATGGGAAAGAGAAAGTCTCAAGAGCTTCGTTAAGAGATACCATGATGAAGTGATGGAATTGAGGGCTTATCATCACTCCCTAAAATTGAAAGGTCTCAGAAGATGGTATGCAATATGAAAACCGTCCATTACTACCTATGAAATGGCTCGGAGAAAGTTATTAGATGAGATTGAAATTAAAGACCAGGTCCCCTCAAGCTAAAGGAAGAAAAGGCACTTGGACCATCATTTTGTGATAAGATACTAAACCAGAGGATGGACTAGAGAATGAGGTAAGACGACATAAAGAGTTTTTAAGATGCCCATAGAAAGAGAGATAGGTTACCAGACCAAAGCAGAATGGGTAACAAGGAGGACGATTTTCCTATGAAGGGGCAGTATTCACCAAGAAGACCTGATACAAGAAGAGTAACCCAAGTCTAAGAAGAGAGAATCTTCACTTCTTTGAATACCTCTCTCTTACAAATTCTACAGGAAATCAAAAGACGAGGAATTGTACTAATAGAACCTTACCTTATAAAAACCAAGTTGAGTTTGAACATTAAGAACAAATTTTGTGAATTCTACTAAAGCACCGGACACATAATAAATGAATATTTCAACCTTAAGAAATCAGGTTGAGGTACTAATCCAAAATAACTATTTGCTAGATTTTGTGGTAAACAGTGAAGAAGGGCTATATATTCTTGTACACGAGAAAACATATAGAGATCAGTCCATGGTAATCTCTAGCAAAACCACATTAGCAAAAAATTCTAATAAGGTAAAGAAGAACTATTTAAGGTACTTGCTGCCAAATTCTGCCTTGGACATTCACATTATGAATATGAAAGTCGAAAAAAAATAAACAATTACCTCAGTAGCAATTATGTTTACAGATGAAAATGAGGTAAGAGTATATTACCTGTACGACGATGCTCTGGTAATAACGTTGGAGGTAAAAACGGCTCAGGTCAGTTGGATCTTGGTACATACAGGAAGCTCGACCAATATCATCTTCAAATAAACTTAGACTCATTGGGAATCAAAGACTTGAGGCTGAGGCCTGTTAAGACTGCTCTTTATGATTTTGACGAATCATGCATATACCGGTTGGGGGTAGTACTACTATTTATCACTATAGGAGAAAAATAATACCAAAAGACTATGAAGGTTAAATTTCAAGTAGTCAATCTCAAAATACCTTTTACCATAATTCTCGAAACGCTCTTCCTTAAGACTTCAAAGGCAGTGGAAAGCATCCATTAATTAAAGCTAAAATTCAGAGTAAGAGAAAGTATTGGCATCATCAAAAGAAGTAAAAAAGAAGCACTTTTATGCTTTGCAATCTCCTCAAAAAGCTCATATTGCCAATTAAAATAACTTTGGGTAGAAATCCTTGAAGTTAATAACGAGAACTTGTAACCTGAATGGGTAATGAAAAGTTTAAGCAAGGAGGCCAAACAAGGTAATGAGCCTCTAGCGTTAGAGCCAACAAAAGAACTTGAATCTGTCAAAATTGGTTTTCACCTTCCTAAAGAGTAGAAAGTGATACTCAAGGATATTTTGAGACAGCACATGGATGTGTTCACATGGACGCATAAAGATATGTTGGGGATTAATCCTCAAGTAATTTTCCATCAACTTATAATTGACCCCTAACATAAGCTTATAAAATAAAAGAGGTGACTATTCAACGCTGAGCGAAGAGAGATAGTGTATACCGAGGTGAAAAAATTGATGAAAGACAATTTTATTAAGGAAGTGCACTATCTTTAATGGGTATCAAATGTGATTATGGTAAAAAAGGCCAATGAGAAGTGGATAATGTGTATAGATTTCACAGATTTAAACAAAGCCTATCTTAAAGATAGCTTTTCACTCCCCAAAATTGATCAACTAGTAGATTCAATAGCAAGACATGAGTTGCTAAGCTTTATAGATGCATTCTTGAGATACAATCAGATTAGGATGCATGAGCTTGATCAAGAGAAAATCACGTTCATCATCGACCAGGGGTTCTATTACTACAAAGTAATACCTTTTAGGCTGAAGAATACAGGAGCTACATTTAAGAGATTGGTTAATCGGGTCTTTAGACCCTTGATTAGAACAACCATGGAAGTCTTTGTCGACAATATGATCACCAAATCATTAAAGACCCGAGACCATTTAAAACACCTAAAAGAAACATTATTTTACCTAAGAAAATAAAATATGAGCTAAATCCCTAGAAGTGTGCTTTTGGAGTTCAGGCTAGGAAATTCCTATAATATATGGTCAGTGAATACGGCATTAAAGCCAATCCACAAAAGGTCAAAGCCATATTGGATCTGAAATCCCCATCCACCCTTAGAGAACTACAAAGTCTTACTAGACGGTTAGCAGCATTGAGCAGATTCCTATCTAAGGCAACTGATGGGTGTTTCCTTTTTTTTTTTTTTCAGATCATGAAAAAATGAGAAAAGATTGAGTTAACTAAAGAGTGCGAGAATAGCTTTTAAGAGTTAAAACGATATCTCGCATCGCCACCACGCTTGACAAGCCTTGAGATTATAGATGTGTTGTACATTTATCTTGTAGTAAGCGACCATTCTGTGTAATGGCTCGAAATTTTTTCATAATAATTACCATAAGATATTGGTGACTAGAATGAAAAGTTTTCAAAACTTGAGAAGCCAATGTACTAATTTATGGTAAGTGGGGGAGGGAATGTAAATTGTTATAAATTTGGGGCAATAGTACAAAAAATCAAACTTTTAACCCAACACTATTATCAAGCCCAAATTTAAGCCCACATCCAAACACACATTCAAGCCCAATCCAAGTCCAAATATGGTAGAAATAAAGGCTCGAGTTTAAGCCCAAATTCATGCCTAATTTCTAGTATTTTCTTCTTACATTTATAGAAATCAAGATTTAAAAAATAGAGCAAATAAAGAGAAGGCAAAAATGGAAAGGAGAAGAAAATGTGGAAGAAAAAAGAAAGGGAGACCGAGAGAAAAGAATAAAAGAAGAAAGAAGAGAAAGGGAAGAAGAAGAAAATAAGAAGAGAAAAGAGAAAGGAGAAAGGAAATGAGAAAAAGAAGAGAAAAAAATAAGAGAAAAAAGAGGAAGAAGAAGAGAAGAGGGAGGTGAAACAGTGAGAGAGGAAGAGAAGGAAAGGAGAAGAAAAAGAAAAAGAAAAAAAGAGAAAGAAGAAGAAAGAAGAAAAAAATAGGACTGAAGATATCAGTTGACTTTGTTCTACCCGAATCCAAGCTTGACATGCTTATTAGCTTAAAACTGTTAGTTTTACAACAGCTGAAAATAAATGGGCATGAAGAATTATGAAGAAGTTTATTTGAAGATGCTTTGAGACCTAGGTACGTTTTACTTAATTTGTATAGTGCAATTCATCCGTTTGCATAAATTAGTTCTTGTCGTGGTTATACAAAATAACATTGAATTGATTTTTCTGGTTGTAATTTCTTTTGTTGAAATGATTATTTGTTGTACTTTGGTGGAATTTAATGAGAGAATTGAGTAGTTGTTAGCTTGAGTTTTATGATTTGTGTAAATAATGCCAAAAGGAATACAAACTGAGTGGCTAGATAATTAATCAGCTAGACTTCGATAAAAATAAATGTATTGGGAAAATATGATGCATATGGGTAGCAGTGAATATTGAGGATATATAGTAGTGTTTTGATTGTGTTTTATGTATGGAAAATGTGAAATTAAAGTATCAATATACATGGTTATAGTGGCTAAGGTGTGGCTGAGATATAAGGCTGTAAATTGATAAGAATGGATAGTGTTCTGCTTGCTGGAAATTTTATAGAAACTATATACGATAATAATCAATATAGTCAAAAATTAGAATTTTTCATGAAAGGATGTATTCCCATAAAATTTCGTAAACTTGCTGCCTTGCTATGAATTTCAGTTGCCAACAATTATGGGCAGTGTGTGGAAATTCAAAACAGAATAGTATTCTAGACCTTCGATGTTAAAACAGCAAAATTATGTGAAAACTAGAAACATAATAAAGTAACATAGTTAAAAACCAGATTATTTCAAGTAGAGATGAGTTCTCGATAAAATTCGGAAGTTGGTTGTCTTGTTTTAACATTAGACACTATCCTGTGTTTGTACAACGTGTAATGATTTGGCTATAACTTAAACATTAAGATTCGAAATCACGATTCGTAAAAGGCACATAAACTAGACTTATAAGAGATAAACCTACTAAAAGTTTAGCTTAAGATATTTTTCCAATTGAATACAACAAAAATTTAAAATCACCTTTATTTCGAGAAGACATTACTTAGAATATTGAAGTTAAATTTATGATTCTTCAAATTAGATACTTGTAGTTCGAGCTTCGTAAGATTTATAGGAGTCCGAGACATTCTAATTTCTTACTGAGGATCATTGTTATGTATAATATATTTATTCCTTCATATGGCAAGTATATGACATTATGAGTTTTAACGAAAGGGTATGTATTTGTAGATCGTCGACAGGATCAACTGCCAACAACACCGTAACTTAGAGCGGTAGATTGTAAACTAGTGAGTGGATAGTTATTTCTCAAAAAAAATGTTTGAATTTAATGTTTAAAATACATATGTTGGAAATTACATTAAATTCTTTAAATTGCTTTGGTTATTGAGTTATAAAATTATGATTATTATGGATATTGTAAATGTTTTTCGAATATGTCGATGATGTGTTGAGTTACCGTGAATTTATAAATTGTGATTTGGATTATGTTATTTAAGAAAGGATGTTAAGATTGTTTATTGATTTTATAGAAATAGTTTATTTCAAAATTTTAAAGCATGATTCTGAAATCGTTTCATAATGTGATTTTGAGAATTCTTGGATTATTTTCATTACTAAAGACCATGTGCACATTCGTAGTTATAAATTTAGGACTAGGGGGATGGTGATACGTAACTCCCTTAGATTTTTCTGCCTCAGATGTCACTTCTTTAAAGTAGTGATAGTGACTTGAGGGATAACAATACGTAACACTCCTAGATACCAAAGTTGTATAGAGATGTATTTAGGAGAATGGTAATACGTAACGCCCTTAGATACTAGAGTTTTTAATAATTCCTAGAGTTTTTAATAATTTATATTTCATGATTAAACAGTTGCAAAATTGGTTTTATAACAATAAAATATATTAAGTATAATGTTGATTTCAGATTTACGATGATGTAGCTTTTAAAGTAATTCTATTCCAATAGAGTTTGAATATGATGTTAGTTTTAGCCTTGAATTGAATTTATTTATAGCATAACTTGATTTTTCGATATTAATGTTTTCTTATTTTATATATAAATATATCCATTCATTGGGTTTTTTAAGACTCGCCCCCTTACTTTTTCAGTTTTGTAGATTGGATGTTTAGTTGGAGAGAGAGAGGCGTTTTAGTATAGTAGAGACACGGATAGAGGAAAAGATATACATTACAATTATTAGGGCATGTGGATCCATCATGTAGAGAGAGTCAAGTGCACTACATATAGAGTTATGGTTTGAAGTTAGGCATGACTTTCAGTATGAATTGTATTGTGTTGGATATGGTAAAATATTAATGTATTATTTTTATTGCACGATTGGCGTATTGCCCTTATACAATACATGCATTGTGTTTTATGTGGTGATGAGTTTATAATAACTGTGTATACATTCAAACTGATAGAAAAAGAGGCTTAGGGTGATGGTGGATTCCGTCACTTGCCGCTAACATCTCTGGATTTAGGATGTTATATTTTGTAAGCTCAATCCTAGTAAAAGAAGAATCAGAAAAGATCCATCGCCCCATCTACTATACTAGCAAAGCATTGTTGGACACTGAATTGAGATACTCCCCACCTGAGAAGTTGGCATTAACACTGGTAATGGCAGCAAGGAAGTTGCAACCATACTTCTAAGCCCATCAAGTGGTAGTACTGATAAATCAGCCCCTGAGGCAGATCCTACATCAACCTGACCTATTAGAGCAGTTAGTGAAATGGTCAATCGAGCTCAGTGAGTATGACATTAGTTACAAACCTAGGAGAGCAATAAAGGGACAAGCCTTGGCTGACTTTGTAGCGAAAAGATCAATATCTTAACACCTCATCATTTAGCAAATTGTGGAAGGCTTCACGGATTAGGAACAAGGGAATTTACCTGTCCCAAGCATAGCCGAGCCTATCTAGAGTCTCTTTATTGATGAAGCTTCAAATTCACAAGGAAGAGGAGCTGAAGTTATCATTGTAAGCTCAGATGAAATCGAGGTAATGTATTCCTTAAAATTCAACTTTAAGGTTACAAACAATGAGGCGGAGTACGAAACTTTGATTGCAGGGATTAATTTAGCTTAGGCTTTGGGGATCACCGGCTTAGACATTCCCTGTGATTCCTAACTAATAGCCAGCCAAATTGACGAACAATTTCAAGCCCATGAAAACAATATGCAAGCTTACCTAGAGAAAGCCAAACAACTCTTGAGTACTCAGGACTGTCACAAATAAAGCAGATCCTAAGGTTAGAAAACTTAAGGACAGACATTCGTGCAAAACTGGCCTTTACCTTTAAAGGGAACAATCAATCCTCAGTTTCAATCAAAGTATTAGAGCAAAAGAGCACTGATGTGAGCTTTGACTAACCTTTCGTAATATAGATTGACTCTCACCGTAATTAGATAGAAGAGTTCAAATCTTATATCTAACAAGAAAAACTCCTAGACAATAGAAAATGAAGTGAGAAGAATCAAAAATAGGTTTGCAAGGTATATCGTTATTTAGGGAGAATTATACAAATGAGGTTTCAGCATCCTATATCTCAGATGTCTTAAACTTGAAGAAGTAGCACAGGTTCTAGAAGAGATCCATCGTGAATATGTGGTAGGCATAGTGGAGCTTGTTCTATGACACATAAAATCCTAAGGCAAGTATACTTTTGGCCAATATTCTTGCAAGACAAGGCTTAGGCAATAAAAACTTGTCACGACTATCAAATACATAACAATATCCCAAGATAGCTCCCTGAGAAGCTGACGTCCCCTTGCTTGAGCTAATATAAAATATGCCATAGTGGCTATTGATTACTTCACCATGTGGGTAGAAGCTGAGTCATTCGCCACTATTACCAAGAAAAAAGTCACAACATTCATCAAGTAGAACATAATTTATAGTTTCGAGATACCTTAAGTACTGATCTTAAGCAACGAAAAGAATTCGATCACTCAAAATTTAAAGAGTTCTGTGTGAATTTTTCAAACAACCTTAGGTTCGTAAGGCCTGCTCACCCAAAAGCCAGTGGGCAAGTGGAAGCTACCAATAAAATAATCAAGAAAACACTAAAAAAAAAAGCTCAAGTAGCATAAAGGCGCTTAGATTGATAAGCTTTTCGAGGTTCTTTGGGCCTATAACATCACTCCAAAAGTAGCCACTGTTGAAACCTAATACAGCTTGACCTTTGGATGTGAGGCAATAATTCCCATCGAAGTAAATATACTAACTTTTTGGATCGGTAGCTACAATCAAGCGAGTAATAACCAGAATATGCTCTTTGAGTTATATCTGCTTGAAGAAAAAAGAAATTAAGTGATGATAAGGGCTGCAGCCTACTAACAAAAGGTGGTCAGGTATTACAATAAGCACATTCGACATCATACTTTCTAAGTTGGAGATTAGGTCTTGTGACAAGTTACCATAAACAGCAAAGTGCTAGGAGAAAGTGTTCTCGAGGCTAATTGGGAAGGGTCATACAAGGTTACCCAAATTTTGAGGCCCGAAGTCTATAAATTAGAATCCCTAAATAAAAGTAAGGTAAAACAGCCATAGAATGCTGAACGGTTGAAGTTTTATTATCCTTAAGGATTATCAGAGATCTGTAAAATCTTTTCACAAGAAATAAATATATTTGTTATTTTTCACCAATAAAAGATTCCTGTTAACAAGGATACACTGATGAACAATACTTTTAAGTTAGGGGCAAAGAAATCTAAGAATCTAGAGTAACATGATCTACAGCTCAAATAAGTCTTGAACATAACCTCAGGACATATAAGAGCAAGAATGATTTTTAGATGGCTAAGTGCTATAATTATCTCAAGGTAATATTACCATAGTTCAAATAAATCCAGAGGCTGACCATTGGATGTACAAGAACAAAATAGTTCTTGGATGACTAAGTCTTACGTCCAGCTTGGGACAATATTATCCATAACTCAAATAAGCTCTAAATGCGATCTCAGGATGTACAAGAGTAAAATGATTTCTAGATGATCACTTCTTATCTATAGCTCGAAAAGCTCTAAGTCTGGTCTCAAGACGTATAAAAGTGCAGAGGTTACCTAATAGTTAAACTTCTCAATCATCTCAAGGTAACACTATCTATAGTTTGAATAAGTTCTAGGGCTGACCTAGGGCTGACCTAGGGCTGACTTTGAATGAAATGGTTCCTAAATGATTAAGTTATAGGTTCACCTCAATATAATATGATCCATAGCTCGAATAAACTTAGCACAATCTTAGGACGTTTAGGAGCAAAATAGTTCTAAGCCAATCAGATTCTACATTCATTAAAGGGTAATATAATTCATAGCTCGAATAAGTCCTAAGCATGATCTCTAGACATATAAGAGCAAAATGGTTCCAAGGTGATTAGATTCTACATTCATCAAAGGGTAATATCATCTATATCTTGAATAAGCCTTAAATAAGACCTTAGGATGTATATGAGCAGAACAGTTCCTAGATGACAACATTACACTCCTGCACTAAGGTAATATTATCCACTTCCTCCTGAAAAGGATCTCTAATCGTACTACAAAATGCACAGAGAAAGAGTGGTTCTTAGGCGATTACATTTAACCTTCATAACATCCAAGACCTAAATAAATCCTGAAAACTTGATCAGGACATAAAAGGGTTAAATGGTTCTTAGAGGATTATAATCAATGCATTCAAGTCAGGGTAATAGTATCCAAAACTCATTAAATCCAGGAGGTTAAGTCATATCAACTAATAATACAGTTTTTGCTTGAAGATGTCTCCTTTAAAATGTGAAAAATTAGAAGATGGATGGCATAAATGTTATATTCTCAATTCAGGTTAGATTTTTAAAGTATTCTCTAACAACGGTTAAGTTCTCTAAATTAAGCAAAATACCAAATACAAAGGACACAAATAAAGAGTGGCAACAAAAGAAAATCCACACTAGTCAATAGCATGAAATTAATAAATAAAAATTTCATTACATTGTTTCCATATATATATATATATAAAGAAAAGAAAAGAAGAAGAAAAAACTAAGTCTATTGTTCATTCGATTAGATCGTTCTAAGGGCTGATTATATTTGAAAGGGGTCATAGTTAGCTTGATAGAAGAAACACCAGTCGGCTCGGCAAGAGGGTACCAGTTAGTGGCTTGGCTGGAAGACCATCAGTTAGCTCAGTAAGAGGAATATCAGTTGGCTTAGTAGGAGGAACTTCCTCTAAGTCAACAACAGTGGAAAGAACTTTGAGATTAGGGTGAGCAAATCCATCAGGGAAGATGTCTGTTGGAGAGTTCTTATTTGAAGAGTCCTCACCAGAGGATAAAGGCATATGTCCCAAAGTTTCATATAGCCAGGTCAGGTTTAGATTTGGATATCAACTTTGGAATGTTTCACAGTTTAGATCAATTCCTTCATTGACCCGCTCACGAACAATGGCCTCAATCACCCCCTTAGTCTCTTCAAGCAGAAGGCGCGAAACCTAGAAATATAAAAAACCATGCTCTATTCGACATGCACGGCGAAAGTGCAATGCTCGTGATCAGTACCTGAGTGCGCGACCGCTGCAGGGAAAGCTATGACCATCTCATAGAAATGCAAAAAGGCTCCCTACTGGATCTAGACATATACACATGTATATTTTGGGATTTAAAACAATTTAAAAAAAATGCAAAGTTGAGAAGTCGTACTTCTTGATTTCCAGTCTGGAATAGCAAGCCAATCTCCTAGCTTGCCTCTAGGTGTATCCACACATCGGGGTTGGCGACGATAGTTCTGGCTTCGTTTGAGATTTACTTGCTATAGGTGTTAACTTCACCAAGCTAATCCAAAGCTTTCTCTCTCTAGCCTCTTTCTTCTTTTTATGATTTTTGGTTCATAACCAAGCACCCACCATCACCTTCTCTAAGGAATGGTTCTCTTGAAATTTCAGAGAGAATAAAGAAGAAGAAGAAGAAGCTCTCAGTTCTATCTTGTAGGAGAAGGTAACGTGAGTGACAGGAGCATTAAATGCTTTAACACTTAACACTTGAGTGTTTTTCTTGCAAAGCCGTTATTACTCACTTGCCCTTTTCATTTCATTAAATGAAAAAAAGCAATCCACTTGCCCACTTGCCTTTTAATTTATCAAAATAAACAAAGAAAAGTGTCATGTGTGTATTGGCTAAGAGAGAATGAGTATAATATAAATATATCTATATCTATATCTATATCTATCTATCCATCTATCTATCTATATATAAATAAATATATATATATATATATACACATACATACATACAAATATCTCATACAAATATTATTACTTTAATAATATATATATAGTAATGATTAAATATATATATAATATTACCTTAATATATATATATATAATACAATATTATAATCATTACTTATAAGATATTTTTATTATATTATTACTTTAATTAATATTAAAATATTATATCCTTATATACTAATATAATATCTGTAAATTATATTTACATTATCCCATAATTCATCAAAACGTTTTTCACACATACGGGTGCTAGAGCGTCTTTACCGGTAAATTTATTCTTTATAATAAAAAATTAAATTACTACTCGATCAAAGTATCAAAAAAACATCATTAACTAATTAATGATTATTATATAATAGCAAATGCTATCATTATCAAGTAACCGACTAATGTCTGTGACACCCTAGGTTCATTGTGAGTTGGACATAGATAAACATGAACTCTTTCATATTACTTTGATACAACTCTATATATTCAAAGTTCGTAATGATCATGAGTAACCTCTAGCAAGATATCATGACCCCAGACATAGATGAATTAATATACCAGATAAACCCATATAGTTGTATGTGCATTTAGTAAAGTCCTTCTGCTGTTGACTCCCGATTGAGTGTGGGTTATAGTATCGTCAAACCTCTAACTCAATCATAGGATTAGAACATCAATTATATGTAATATTCATATATCTACAAAACACCTTTCCGGATATATATGCTTTGGCCAAAGACTTTATTCCCGCGTATGATAGTTCCACCTAGGATCTCAAGTTTCAACATCTGAGCTAGCAAATTCCATCCTGGTCATCACCTGTCCTCATAAACTTAAACACATTACTAACAAGCTTCTTTCATCTAGCGTGGCTAGCTCGGTTCGATATACACAAGTAGACGATGTGCCTCAGTGCGGAGGGCAGCTGTGACACCTCAGGCTATAAACTAGTGGTACATTAGTATGGTTGTGTGATGTATCATTGACTGTGGATAATCACCCAAGTGATTTATCATGCTTGGTCATGTTCAGTAACACATTTTCCAACGTATTACCCATATTTATATTCTTGTGATATGAGACTCATCACTCAACTATTAGCATCCAATATTAATCCTTGGCAGCATTAAGCATATCAATCATGCAATTTCATACTGCCATATGACATCATCTCAAATAGGAACTTATTCGGATGTATTCAAATCAAAACTCTATACTCATATCTACAACTTTTTGAAGATAGGGCCTTGACATCATAATACATCACGGATCTCATTCTGCATTTTATATATACAATATATATTAGCAACTATACATGCAAAATGATATAAAAGTCATTTTATTAATCGTAAATAATTTTACAATTACTTAAAGAATTATATATACATAAAGATAATATCCTTGAACCATATGACACGATTAGTTATAGGGCATATCTCCAACACAAGCTTGGTAGCCAGGAGCACGAATCTCTTCTTTTTGGCTTCCAAGCTTTGTTTCATCTCTCGAATTTTCTCCTCAGATTCTTGGTAAAGGCTTTGGCATTCCCGTAGACTTATTTAGGTCAAATTCAAGGGTACTTATCCTCTTATTGTACTCAGCCTGGGAAGACTCTGCAGTGACCACCCTGACCTGAAGCTCTTCCATCTCTTGAGCCTATTTTGCCCTCTCAACCTCGAACTTGGTCCTCTTCAAGACTAAGTTTTTCTCCACCTTAAAGGTTAACTTATTAAACTCCAGCGACCTAGAAGAGACACCCTTAAAGACGTCTCGGTATACTATGGTTGTACGTTGGATCTGAATCATTCAACACAAAAGTGATCAAATGTTAGAAGAAATAAAGGGAGTATTTTCTCTTCCAAACACAAAATGAAGATCAACTCACTCGGCTTAGCCACCTTATTAAACATTGGAGGGAGCTGACGTCCCAACAGAACCCTTCGGGGTAGGAGACCTAGCTTCAATCCTTGGAGTTTGAGAGGCCTTTTCGGGCTTCTTGCCTTTGGCCAATTGTCTCAGCACATCAAGAAGGTTAGGCACTGGTTTTTTTGGGACCATTTCTCCTGTAAAAAAGGTGATACCTAGATTAGATAACACAATTCAACACATGAAAGAGGAAGAAAAAGATGTTTACTAGCTTGGGCCTTCTTTAAAGACAATTGGCCCTTAGATGAGCAAAAATTTACAAGACCTAATGAAATCAAGTTAGCATCAGAGAGAAAAGAATCAGAGAGAAAAGATCTTTGGCTAGATATTGAGGACCTAGCCATTTCAACCCTCTCTAAGCTTTGAGCTCTTAGCTCAAGCAAATCACTTCAGATGATTGCTTCCCCAAATAATTTGGGCACCTGGATGTTGTTGGGATTCCAGTTGTTCTTTTAATCCTTATTACAAGATGGGTTGCCTGTTATAGGATTACGCTTTTTAAATTAGGTTTAAAGGTAATACCACCCATAGTTTTCTATTGGGTTCTTCTTCAGAAGGTATATGTGTCGGGGATATGCCCTACAATCAATCGTATCATATGGTTTAAGGATATCATCCCTTATGTTTGTGTGTGTATATATATTTCTATAATTAATTGTAAATTAGTTTACGATTAATAAAATAACTTTTATATCATTTTGCATATTCAGTTACTAATTTATATTGTATATAAAATACAGAATAAGATCCTTTGATGTATTATAATGTTAAAACTCTATCTGCAAAGAGTTATAGATATGAGTACAGAGTCTTTGATTTGAGGTAATGCTATATGGGAATATAACATTGCATGACTAATATGTTTGATGCTGTCAAGAATTAGTATTGGATATTAATAGTTGGGTGACGAGTCTCATGTCACAAGAGCATAAATATGAGTAATAAGTTAGTGAATATGTTACTAAACATGACCAAATGTGATGAATCACATGGGTGATTATCCACAATCAATGATACATCACACAACCGTACTAATATACCACTAGTTTATAACTTGAGGTGTCACGGCTGCCCTCCGTACTAAGGTGCATCGTTCACTTGTGTAGATCGCATCGAGCTAGCCATGCTTAGTGAAAAAAACTTACTGGTAATGTGTTTAAGTGTATGAGGATAGGTGATAACCAAGATGGAATCTGCTGACTCAGATGTTGGAGCTTGAGATCCTAGGTGGAACTATTATATACGAGAATAAATTTTTTGGCTAAAGCATGTTTGTCTAGAAAAGTGTTTTATGAAAATGTGAATCCTGTATATAATTGAGGTTTTGATCTTCTGATTAAGTTAGGGTTTTGATGATACCATGATCCACACTTGACTAAAAGTCCATAACAAAGATACTTTACTACATGCATGTACGACTATATGGGTTTATTCGATACATTTATTCATCTGTGTTTGGGTGTTATGACATCTTACTAGAGGTCATTCATAATCATTGAGAATTTTGGTTACAAAAAGTTGTACCAAAGAGATACAAAAAAGTTTATATCTATCAATGTCTAACTCACAATGAACCCAAGGAGTTACACACATTAGTCAGTTATTTGATAATGATAGTAATTTCTATTATACAACAATAATTAATTAGTTAATAATATTGTTTCGATACTTTGATCGAATAACAATTTGATTCTTTATTGTAAATAATATTTTTTGGGTAATTTATGGAATAACGTAAATATGATTTACAAATATATTTGATATAGAGAAAGATATAAAGATATTAATGAATAAATGAGTTTATTCATTATTGATTATTTAAAAGTTATTTAATCAAATTATTCTTTGGTTGACAAGTGGCACCATGTGCTGTTGTTAAGTGTCAAACCTTTGATTAAATTTTGTCCATTTATTTTAAATTAATGGTTGAGATTTAATGTTTTAATAATAATTAAAGTAATCATAGTAATATAACAATAAATATCTAATATAATGACTACATGATTATATATTAAAGTAATATATATATATCTAAAGTAATAATTACTTATTATATTATTAAAGTAATAATATAATATATATGTATCTTTCTCTTTCTTGCTTTAATATATTAATTTGATTAATATATTATATTATTAGATTAATTTGATTAATGTTAATTGAACACACCTATCATAGCTTGACACATGGCATAACTTTATTCAATTAATAAATTAAAAGGCACGTGGTGTTACACGTAAAGGTGGATGAGAATTCAATTTGGAATTGAATTGAAAAAGCAAGACTTTAGGGTTAAGTCTTTGATGCTACTTTTCCTTTTAACTTAACCAAGAGCTTCTTTCTTGAATAAGTGAAGGTTGTGCTTGGTTTTGAACATAGAACAAATGGGAGAAAGAAGCAGAAGAGAGAAAAGAAAAAGTAAGGAAACAAAAGAGATTGAAAGTGTTTCATTTCTCTTCCTTACCTATAGATAAGCTATTATAGTGTAGAAAAACAATTATTGGCTTGGTGAAGTTAATATCTATAATTTAGAAATTCCATCACGAAATTGAAACCGTTTTGGCCAATTAGACGTGTGGATAAGCTTAGAGGCAAGTGAGGAGATTGACTTGCTTTTCGGATAACAACTTGAATAAGTATGACTTTTTAACTTTGTATTTATATTTAAAATATTTAAAATATTTAAAATTTTGAAATATGCATATCTACATGTCTTGGTCCTTTGGGAGCTTTCTGCACGGTCTGTGTGATAGCCATAACTTCTTCCATTGCGGTCACGTGCCCTCGATCTTGCGCGTCGCACTTGTGCCGCGCGTTCCCTTCAACATGTACTTAATTTCCTCAATGGTAGGAGGAGAATATGAAAGCTGACTCTACAAAACAAATAAGCCCAACAAAATCCTCAAACTGCTAAGATTCAGTTGGTAAGGGGCAATATTAAAAGACTCAAAGATGTTGGCAAAATAGTCCTTAAGTAGGAGTTTAACCCCAAGATAGAATAGTTCTTCATTAAAAGAGATTTCACCATCAAGAAAGCAACTAGGGAGTTTATCATCCTCAGAAGTTCTAAGGTAAATTCTCTCAAGAATGTTGTAACAGCGAGTATAAGCTTCTAGGTCTGATTCTGTAATGGTAAAACAGAATCAATCTACTTCAAAGGGTGTTAAGCTTCTTGCCTCCGGGATAGGGGAAGAAACGGAGACGGCTAATTCTTCCTAGGAGTTTTTTCTTTTGGCCTAGTTGGCAACACTTAAGAGGGAGGTGAATTGGATTTTTAGAAATTTTGAGTCTAAAAATAAGTGCAATGCACTATAACAAATAAAATAGTAACAGAGAGAAGGACAAACATAGTTTATAGTGGTTCAGCAAAGCTTGACCTACGTTCACTCTCTCGGATATGGATTACCACTACTAAGGTTCTAATATCTCATTGTTTCATCGAGTCAAGTGAAACTCACTACAACTCCTTTTAAGGTGAAAGGCAACCGTACACTTGTTTTATCACGGGTGAAGAGTAACCCACAAGAACCTTCATTATTTCGGGTGAAGATGTACTCAATACAATATAAGAAATGTAGTTTTGTTTCTAAGCTTTCACACTAAAGTAAATGTATCAATATGCTTATACAAACAACTCTCTCACCACAAGAAATGAAAGTTTTTACAGTAGTGAGAGAAAGTGACACTGTTCACGTTGAAAATGTTTTTCAAGAATATTTTTCAATTTGATCACAATAATAGCTCAGTTCTTGTACTTCACTATGTTTCCTCTATTTATATTCATTCCTTTTGTGAAGATTATTGAGTCTAACGACTTAATTTGGTGCATGACTGCCATAAATACTGCAGAAGTTACCGT
The DNA here is from genome assembly GCA_035584115.1 of Cedrela odorata. NCBI lineage: Eukaryota > Viridiplantae > Streptophyta > Magnoliopsida > Sapindales > Meliaceae > Cedrela > Cedrela odorata. Next base: position 33,047 of record JAXCLQ010004674.1, read on the forward strand.
TAGGCCTTAAATTCAAAAGAAATATTGATCCATTTTTGTCATGTATCGATCTTTTTGTGTGAAAATTGAATCTGAATCTCGAGTATCGATCTATTTTCTTTTTTGTATCGATCTGGTTCACTTCGTAAATAAATTTAAAATCTCTAGAATTGCAACGTATCGATCTCCTTATTTGAAGTGTCAATCTGGTTGTTCCGTAATTATTTTGCAACTCTTTGAACAAGGCATGGATTAATCTCTTCTAGCTCAGGTATCGATCTGGTTTGCACTGTAATTATTTTACAACTCTCTAGACAAGGCATGTATCGATCTCTTTTATCTCAAGTATCGATCTGGTTGGCCTTAAGAATTTTATCTAAAGCTTCTGCCTTAACACATATCGATATTCTCACTTCTTGGTATCGATCTGCTTCAAGAGTGTCGGTCTGTTCTTCAATGGTATCGATCCGTCATCTTGATGTAGCGATCTTTTTGCTTTTACATATTGATCCTGTTGAGCTTTCAAGACACTTTCACACACGTTTGTTAAGGATTGATTATAAGCATATTTATACACAAGTTTCTTGATTCTAAAAACATGTTTAAGATCATTTTATCATCATATGTTATTTTGACATTTGTAATAACACTTAGTCATCATCAAAAACAAATAAATATAATTAAGTCATCAATATGATATCATCAATCTCCCTTTTTTTGATGATGACAAAAACTAAGTATATCTTAAGGATTTTTAATCAATTGAGGTATATAATTTTCCTTAAGAGTAACTAAGTTTATTTTAAATGTTAATTTTTGTTCTTTCTCCCCTTTAATGTGATGTTCAAGTTAAAGTTTCTCCTAATTATTTATTTTCTTCCCCTTAACCCCTTAAAAGTTTGTTGCATGCTCAAGTTAAACTTTAATTAATTAAGGTTTCTCCCTCTTTTTATCAACAATTAAAGGAGTAAAAAAAAAATTGTACACATGCATAGAGAGACAGTGAAAAAAAGCAAGTAATAGTACATTTCTCGTCATTAAGCATTAATATAAGAAAACAGAAACTAAAGATAAGCATTATATAAACGCATACACAGGAAATATTACAAAGTGCCAAAGACAAGATCATCAAGACTATCACTATCGACGTCTAAGTTGACTATATGGGAAGTACTAGGCTGTAAGGTATGTGGAAGAGGTCGTGATTGAGATGACGAAGCAGTAAGGCTATGATATATAGGTGCAAGTGTTGGAGTGGCTGCTCGGATTAAACTTTGTATAAATCTAAGAGTTTCACTCTTGAACTCGAGTCTGAGTCTGCCAAGCTGTGTGATTCCTTGTTCACCCCAAGTAAGATGCTCCTCGATTTTGTGCATTTACGTTGTGACCATAGTCTCAATGTCGGTGAGGCGTTCATTAAACTTAGTCACAGTAGTCTCCAACCTTTCTTCCATATGTGTCATCTGTGCTTGCATATTTTCTAGGAGAAAAAGTAGTGCAAAGGAGGAAATTAAAGGCTATGCTATTGGTTTTGTTTGAGCTGAGGGTGTTGTGTTGTGTACATCAACAAATGCCTCACGTTCGTTCTTTGTTTCAACATCTTCAGCCTATTGAGCCACAGTCTCTGCTAGATCTTGATTGTGCAGATGCCTATAGCGCGCTTGAATTGTTCAAATTCCATTTGTTGTGCGCTCATAGTGTATGTGTCGAAGCGTGGTCTCCGATAGAATGGCAGCAATTGGAGGCTCAATCGTGTCGGCGTCGAAGTAAACACGTGTGGGTCTATCAATGATGATGTTAGAGATTACATACCCATAGTAAGGATAAGTAGCTTTAGTGATAATTGTTCGAATGATAGCTGGGAATATCCATTCAATCAAATCTAGTCTTCTCCTTTCCATTATGGATCTCATCCACCATATATCTTCTAGTGTCATTTCAAATAATTGTCCTAACCTTACATTTAAATAGTGAGACACAATTAGGTGCATGATCTTCTTGTGAAGCCTTAGATACACAAGTTTGCAGTCAACTTCAGTCATGACTAGGTTCTTAAAGATAATTTTACAAGCTTTTAAAACTTGAAAATGACTTGTGGGATAGAAATGTCCCTTGTTTGGTATTTTGGTAACCCTAGAGAGTGTTTTGGCATTTACTTCAAAGGTATGTTCTTGAATGATTGTTTTGAATTCGGTCAATTTCATTCTTCCAGTGTGGGGATCCCTTGCATCCAAGTTTAAATAGAATACTTTGACAAGAGTGTCAAAACATTTCCCTTTCTGTTGAAGAAAATGTATCTATTTGAATTTTTCAAATTGACTTAGATAGGGAAAATCGATAGATTGTAAGAAAGAAAAGTCAATTACCCTACCAGGAGACATTTTTCTGTTCAGATAGTGGAAAAAATATCGATCCTCTGTTTCTTGGTTTAGGAAGTTAGGATTTAAAGTCGATGCTGCGCTAGGCTTCTGTCTCTTTCGTTGTCCTATCTCTGGATTTTTAATTTTTAGCATTTTCGAGTTTCCACTTTAAGAGTTGGAGAGAATTTGGAATCTTAATGTTTCAATAGCAGAGGGGCTAAGGTTTTCAGAGAGGGTTCTAAGTAGATAAGATATCGATACGTGTAGATTAGAGTGTCTTTTAAACGTGAAATCGCATAAAAGTATCGATACACTTGAGGAATGTATCAATCTGTTCTTATAATTGAAAAGATATATTGATCTTTCTTAAGAAGGGTTCGATACCTTTTTGCCTTTGTAGGTACGAGTATCGATACTTAGTGTTGAGCGTATTGATACATGTTGATGAGAATATGAATAGATCTATATTTGAAAATGTCTTATAGAGTACATTTAATTTGGCTGCTGATGATGGGTTTTTCAAAATTTTCGAGGTAGACGTGGTAGCTTATAGATTTGAGTCAAGATATCGATTCGAAATGGAAAGATATCGATACAGACTGGAAGTTAATTACGATATTGATATATCAAAGGATTGTATCGATTGTAAAACAGCAACGCATAAGGATATCAATACGATTTCAATGGCATATTGATCTATTACAATGATATTGATACTTTTTGAGATAGGTATCGATCCAATTTCTTCTAAAAATGAGTTTCTGCCACTTTCATACACACACAAACAGGCTTAAACAACATTAAACCAATTTTCATCATTCTTAGTTCATTTCTAATTGCATAGAAACGATCTCTATCAAGTGGTTTAGTAAAGATGTTAGCCAATTGAAGATTTATATTGACATATTCTAAGCAAACATCTCCTTTATTTACATGATCTCTAATGAAGTAATGACAAATTTCTATGTGTTTAGTCCTAGAGTGATGAACTGGACTTTTGGTCAAGTTTATGGCACTTATGTTATCACATAGAATCGGAATTTTACTCAGATATAATCCATAATCTTGCAATTGATGTTTAATCTATAAAAGTTATGCGCAACAACTACTAACTGATATGTATTCGGATTCAGTAGTAGAAAGTGCAACAGTGTTTTGTTTCTTGCTAAACCAAGATACTAGATCATTTTCAAGAAAGTAGCATGTACCACTTGTACTTTTTCTATCTACTTTGCATCCTCTATAGTTAGCATCCGAATAATCTTTCAAGGTAAACTGACCATTCTTTAGATAAAATAATCCTAAGTTAAGTGTAGTTCTTAAGTACTTAAATATTTGTTTTACCGCTACAAGGTGTGACTTTTTGGGATTGGATTAAAATCTTGCACATACACATACTCCATAAAGAATGTCGGGTCTAGAGGCGGTCAAATAAAGTAGTGATCCTATCATGTCTCTATATAACTTTTGATCAACATTCTTTCTTATTTCATCCTTGTGTAATGAAGTGGAAGTACTGATAAGAGTTTGAATAGATTTGCTCTCTATTATGTCAAATTTTCTTAGCAATTTCTTTATATATTTTAATTAGGAGATGTAAATTCCATCATTTGTTTATTTAATTTGAAGTTCTAAAAAAAAATTTAATTCTCCTATTATGCTCATTTGAAATTCATCTTTCATAAAATTTAAAAATTCAGTATACAATGACTCATTTGTGCTTCCAAAAATGATATCATCAACATAGATTTGTACTAATATAATATCATCACTTTTGATTTTAATAAAAAGCGTAGTATCAACACTTCCCCTCACAAAGTTATATTTTAGCAAAAATTCACAAAGTTTTTCATACTAAGCTCTCGGTGCTTATTTTAAACCATAAAGAGCCTTAATGAGTTTATAAACATAAATAAATGCTAATAGCACCCTAATGACTTCTAATTTAGCTACGGGAGCATATGTTTCATCATAGTATATTCCTTCTTCTTGACTATACCCTTGTGCCACTAGTCTAGCCTTATTTTGAGAGATATTTCTATTTTCATCGAATTTGTTTCTAAATACCCATTTTGCACCTATAACTGAATAATCATTGGGTCTAAGTACTAAGGTCCAAACTTCATTTCTTTAGAATTGATTTAATTCTTCTTGTATAGCCACTAACCAAATTTCATCATTTAGGGCTTCTTCAACTTGTTTTTGCTTAATTTTAGAGACAAATGCTAGGTTTTGAATTTGATCAAGATTTTCATCAAATTCTCTTATTCTTCTTCTTGTTTTAACTCCTTGAGAATGATCTCCTATTATTAGTTCTTTTGGATGACTAGAAGTATATTTCCATGCTTTTGGAAGTTCATTAGTGATTTGCTCTTCTTTTACAATTTCATTTTGTTTTTTTAAAGATGTATCATTTAAGTTCAAGTTTTCTAAGTTTTCAATGACTTCCAATTCTTTCTCATTTTCTTTAACAATTAATTTAGTCAAGTCGAGATCGTATTCATCAAAGGTTATATGTACACTTTCTTTCACGACTTGAGTTCTCCTACTTAAAACTTTATAGGCTTTGCTTTTGAAGGAGTATCCTACAAATATTCCTAGATTGGATTTTAGCTCAAATTTTCTTAGGTTGTCTTTGGTATTAAGAATGTAACAATTATATCCAAATACTTTAAAGTATTTAATATTGGGTTTTCTTTGAAACATTAGCGCATATGGAGTTTTGTTCACTATTTTTTTTTAATTAGAACCCTATTTGTTATGTAATATATGGTGTTAATAGCCTCAACTTAAAAGTATTTGGGTAGGTTATATTCACTTAGCATCGTTCTATCAATTTCTTGTAAGATTTTATTCTTTCTTTCGGCAACTCCATTTTATTGTAGGGTTCTAGGTGCAGAAAAGTTGTGAGAGTATCCATTTTCATTGCAAAGATTTTTAAAGTCTTTATTCAGAAACTCCCTACCTTGATCACTTATAATCTTTATGATTTTATAGCTTATTTCATTTTGAATCTTCTTTCAGAATTTTTCAATTGTTTCAAATGTATTGCTCTTGCTACCTAAGAAAAATACCCAAGTGAATTTAGAATAATCGTCAACTATTACGGATGTATATAGTTTTCCTTCTAAGGTTGCTACTCTATTTGGTCTAAAGAGGTCCATATATAAAAGTTCTAGTGGTCTAGTTTTAAATTTAATTTTAACTTTGTTGGCCTAGTGGTAATACCTAAAAGAGGGATGAATTTGGTTTTTAAAATTTAGCAAATAAAATAGTATAAAATGCAATGCAGTAATGAAACAGTAGTTAAAGAAAAAAATACAAACATAGTTTTATAGTGGCTTGGCAAATCTTGGCCTATGTCCACTCTCTTTGATGCAAAAGACTTTACTGAAGTTCTACTAATTTCTTGTTTTGACAGGACAAGAATAACTCAGTACACTTCTTCTAAGGTGAAGGGAAACCTTACACTATTTTAAACAGATAAAGAGTAACCACAAATATCTTCTTTAGTACGGGTGAAGAATTACCCAAAAACCAAATTTCAAATGTATTTTTGATTTTTACTCTCACACTAGAGTGAATATTTTAATAAACTTTTCATAAGAAGAACTTCTCTCACACAAGATTTGAAAGAGTTACAGTAGAGAGAGAAAGTTCAGTATTTTCGTATATGAGTGCTGTTAAATGATATCTTGTTGATATTGATTGCCAGTAAAAATTTGATATCTAGAAACTTCATTGTATTTCTTCTATTTATAACTATCTGTTTTGTGAAGCTATCTATGTCTAACGGCTTGATTTGATGTATTTAATATTTACCATTAATGCTACAGAAGTTACCGTTGAGTTTTAAATTAAGAGAGAGTATCAATCCGTTTCTTCATATATTAATCTCTTTAAGTGAACAGTATGAATTGCATTTCGAATATCGATCTTCACTTCTCCAAGTATCGATCTGGTTTACTCTATAATTATTTTTCAACTCTCTGTGAAGATCATGTATCGATTTGTTGAAGTCCATGTATCGATCTGGTTACCTCTGTAATTATTTTGCGATTCTCTATGAAGATCATATATCAATCTATTGAAGTCCATGTATCAATCTAATTACTTCTGTAATTATTTTGCAACTCTCTGTGAAGACCAAGTATCGATCTATTGATCTCCATATATCGATCTGGTTGCCTTTGTAATTATTTTGCAACTCTATGTGAAGACCAAGTATCGATCTGTGAATCTCCATATTGATCTGGTTGCATTGGTGATTTTATCTGAAGCTACTGTCTCAGCAAATAATAATATCCTCATTTCTTTGTATTGATCTTTTTTGATGTATCGATCTATTGTTGAACTTGTATCGATCCGTTTACTCCCATATTGATATATTTGTCCCTGAATATCGATCTGTTTACCTTTTAATATACTTGAACAGAGATTTGTTAAAGAATAAACTCAAGCATATTCACTTCAAGAATCAGAGATAAATTTGGGACATATTTAATTTAGTCATTATCAAAAACATATCATATATTTATGTTTGATATCATCAATTTATCTTATGATATCATCAAATTTGTTTTCCTAATTGGAAATGATTACATACTTTGTCTTTTGTGAATTTTAGATTTGGAAGGTTTCCTAACAAGCCTTATTTAGCAAGTTTTTGCAAAAAATCCATACTATAATGTCTTAATCTTCTATGCCACATCCAAGAATGTTTACAAAGAACTTGCGAACAAATGTCATTCATTTCATTCAAATTTTCTAATTCTATGATATCTATATATATATCATTGCTTCTAGGTGCATAGAATAACTTATTTGCATGCTCATCTAATATTTCACACATTTTTAAGAAACTCAACTTTATATCCTTAATCACATAATTGGCTAATGCAAGCAAATTATATTTAAGACCTTTAACATACAAAACATTTTTAATTGAAATTGAATTAATGCCAATAGTACCAATACCTTTCACCTTGCCTTGACTGTCTCCAAAGATTACTTCTTTTCGACTTTTTTTCTTTAGATGTAGAAATAGTATTTTGTTTTCCGTCATGTGCCTTGAGCAACCGTTATCGAGAAACCACCTTTTTTTTGTACATGTTACTCTTCACATGCGGTACCTACAAAATAGACAAGTTTATTTTAGTATCCAAGTAACTTTGGGTCTATAAGTATTAGTTCTACCCTCGAAAGTCTTAGTTATCTTAACATGCATAATCTCCTTAAGTTATGTTCCCTTATGTATCCACATCATCTTAGGTCTATTATACTTATTCTTTTTATGTAGACATGTGTTGCTATAATGACCCTTCCTATTGCAATAGTGACAAGTAATGGATGATGTGACTTATTATTTAGATTTTACAAAATAATTTGTATAGGCCTTTTGTTTGATTCATTATTTATAACCTAGTCTTGTTTTATCAAATACTAGCCTTTGACTACCTAAGAGTTTATCTAAGGTTTCTTTTTCTTGTGTAAAATTTGCCAACAGATTTTTAAGGGAAATTATCTCATCTTTCAAGTTCTTATTTTCATCTTTCAATATGTTACATTCCTTGGACATGCTAGAATCATTTTTGCCTTTAAATTCACTAATTTTTAATTTTAATGAGTCATTTTCTTTTATTGTTAAGGAATTCATTTTCTTGAACTCTTTATGCCTAACATATAATTTCTGAAAGTCAACCATAAGTTCTTCATATAAGATACACAAGTCATCTTCTAGTAAATCATCATTATCACTACTTGTGCATGTGTCATAGTAAGAAAATTTTGTTCAAGAGAGGTTACCTCATCTTCTTGCTTTTCCATGAGACATAAATTGGCTATCTCATTTTCCGATGATGAAGTGCTATTTTCACTTGATAAGTCATCCTATGTCACCTTCGTTGCCTTCTTTTTCTTTTTATCCTTCTTATCATTCCTTAGTGGACATTCGGGTCTTATATGCCCTAGTTTCTTGTACTTATAACTAGTGTTATCTAACGGGCCTGAATAGGCGGTTTCGGGCCAGTTCTGGCCAGGTCGAGGAATCGGAGAATATGGAATCAACTAGAATTGAAAAATATGGCGAGCCGGCAATGGAATTGATGATGGAATCGATAACGGATCAGGCCGGTTCTAGTTTCGATTTCAGTTCCGAGCCAATCTGATTTCGGGCAAGTTCTGGTTCGGTTCTTGCCAGTTCTTATTCGATTTTGATTCTGTTCCGAGCCAATTTCGATTCCAGTTTCAGGCCGATTTTGGTTTTGATTCTAATTCCAAGTTAGTTCTGATCTGATTCGTTATACGATTTGATTCTGGTTGATGGAACAAATATGTCATATTAAACTTTTTTTTTATCAATTTATTTAAAATTAAACAAAAAATTTTATAAATTATAAAAAAATATCTCCGACGATATTAATTTTTATTAATTAATTAAATAGTGACAAAAAATTAAAAATTAATTCAATTTTATGTAGATGTCCAACTGTCTTTGCATCTCAATCGTTATAACTAGTCTAATGTAAATAATATAATGTAATTTCAACAAACATTTAATTTAAATTTAATTATGCCATTAAATTACAATTAAAAGTATTAATAGATAAGTCTTTGACTTTTCACTTAACAGTAAATAAGAACATATTTTAATCATTTAATAACATTATAAATTAAAATGTGTTCTTATTTATTTTTTTTTTGTCAACACTTAAAGATGTATTTATTGTTTTTTAAATTATAATTTATTCAATAAAAATTATTATAAAATGCATGTTTGTTCATAATTTTTTGTTTGTTTGAATTTATGTATTATAATTAATAAACAAATTCATATTTTATAAGATAGGGATGTTTTCATCAAATGGATAATATTATATAAATATTTTGTATTAACATTTATAATAATATTTATATTTGTTAATATTCTTAGTATAATAAAAACTCAATATAATATATAAAATATATAACAAAATGTGAAACAACTATTATTTTTTTCTCTTAATTATTGTTAGTGGCAGGAGTTTTATATTTTTCATCGAAAGGCAACACGTGAAATTTAAAATTTTAATTTTTAAATGACTATTGTTATTAAAAATAAAATAAAATAAACGATAATGATCTATCATATGTATGATTAATTTTTTCTTTTTCATATTTTTATATAAAAATGAAATTTTATGCATCTCATTGAGTTTTTTTATTCTTTTTTATTTTTTAAATGGGGATATAATTAATATGAAATTGAGTAAGTGAAAAAAATAATTTGAAGAAAGAAAATAGATGATTATTTATAGGAGAAAAATAAAAAAAATTAAATTAAAACATTGCAAATTGCAATGTTTCAAAATTAAAATATAGATAAATTAAGTAATATATATAGGTCATGCATATGATTAAATAATTAATTATTTTATTGAATATTATTAAACCATTAAATTTGATTGATGTGTGTCCTTAATGAGATTCATGTATTGTGTATCAAATGTTCATAATTAGTCAATTATTAATAAAGTTCAGATATTATTTTATATGTTTTATATTTCACTAGGTGGCATTAAATCAATAACTAAGAGCATTGCTTAGTGGTAGAGTTCTTATCCTTGTATGAAAAGGTCTTGAGTTCGATTTTGGGCTAAATATAACTTTTGTTTATTAAGGTTGAATCGCTGTCCGATTCAACTTACCTTGAGTTCGATTCTAGGCTAAATATAACTTTTGTTTATTAAGGTTGAATCGGCGGTTCAGTCCGATTCAACTCGCCTTGAGTTTGATTTTGGGTTAAATGTAATTTTTGTTTATTAAGAAGGTTAAACCGGCAGTTCGGTTCGATTTCAACCTGGCTAAATATAACTTTTGTTTATTAAGGTTGAATCGCCATCTAATTCAACTTACCTTGAGTTCGATTCGAGGCTAAATATAATTTTTGTTTATTAAGGTTGAATCAGCGGTTCGGTCCCATTCAACTCGCCTTGAGTTCGATTCTGAGTTAAATGTAATTTTTGTTTATTAAGAAGGTTGAACCGGCAGTTCAGTTCAGTTTCAACCTGGCAAGTTGAACTAGACCGAACCACCAGCTTAACCTTAATAAATAAAAATTATATTTATATTAAGAAGTTTTGAGTTCGATTCTTGGCTAAATATAATTTTTGTTTATTAAGTTTGAACCGGCGGTTCGGATCGGTTTCAACTCAGCAAGTTGAACTGGACCAAACTACTAGTTCAACCAGCTAGGTTGAAATCGAAATGGGCTTAAATGATTTCAGGCCCATTACGGGTTGGGCCACCAGTTTCAAATAGCTGGAATCGGCACAGCTTGAAATTTGGACCCAGAACCAGACTGCCTCGAGTGAACAGTACGCTGAACCAGCCAAACCCGGCCTGTTAGACACCACTACTCATAGCAAATAATTTCTTGTTCTTTCTCTTTTTCCTTCTTCTTTTCATAGTTTTTCTTGAATCTATCTTTTTTTGGATAATCTCTTGTAACACCTCATTTTTATACTTATTCAATCAATCATTATTACATAATACTACATCATTTCATACAAAAATATTACTTATATGATTTTTAAATGTCTACAATTTCTAAATCCCTTACACGTATAAAGAGTTATCTATATAATTAGTTCTCAAATTATAATTACATAAATAACCAAGATTTTCATTTATACTTAACTAACCATGCTCGCGTTTTTTTTTTCACTTTTACGTACTATTCTTTGAAAAATAAAATTTTTACAATAAAGAGTGAGATATAATCTCAGTAAGTAAACCACGCAAGTTTGCGCATGTTGATGCGGTATATAATATAAATATTAAAACAGATCAATACATTTTCAAATTTTAAAATTACACAGAAATCAATTCATAATACTGATATTTTCAGAATGGCTTAGTCAATTAATGTTACCTGCATTTACGGTGATTCAGATTCAGAACGTGATTATGTATTTCACTTAAAACGGACATTCTTTTCATTTCAAACTTAACAGAAACGTGCATAGCACGTTAAACAGAATTCTAAACAGCTTGCAAGTCTCACTTTTGTCAAGAGATCCGACCAAATCAGAATAAACATTAATTAACGACTAGAGCCATAAAATCATTTTCATTCATAAACATTCACATATTGACATCATTTTCAACAATCATTTCATGAATTTGATATCAGCATATAAAACATTCAAAATCTTCAATTTTTATATTATTTTTAAACATATACTTAGATATCATATTATTTCAAAAGTATTAAAAATACATACACGATTTACTTACTACAAAAGGAGGGTAACCACTCCCATAAATAATCCTCCCACCTAACTTGGCCATTCTCTAGGATTCTCGTAGCCTAATACCACAAATATATAAATGATGTATTTTACTATTTAATTAATCAACTTTTAAATGCAATATTCGTGGAATTTGGGTCTAAAATATCTTAGTTTAATGTATTTCACTAAGTTTAACTAACGAAGGTTATTTACTCGATATTCAATAATAAATTCTCATGATTTACTTATTCTAATTTACATTTTCGACTACCCTAAGTTTACACATTTTTGCCTAAGTAAACAAATATGGTTTTGATCTAAATACTGTAGCAAAATACAGTTCATGCAAAATTTATTTAGCGAAAGACTGTTTATGCCGGAGTACTACTGTAGTTAAGTATTGTTCAATTTAAAGGTACTGTATAAACAATTATTGTACAGATTAAATGCACTGTACAAACAGTTACTGTGTAGATTAAAGGTACTGTAGTACATTCAAAAGCACTATAGTACCTTAAAAAATACTGTTCATTTGAGGGCAAATCACTTTAATTTCTTTTCACAAACATTTCAATCAATGCAAATTCAACATAAAATTACATCTTCTATTCCAATTCAACACAATTCTAACGTTTCTTATACAAAATTAAGCATAAGTTTCTTAGATAAATAGTAACTAAAATTTCAATTCATGATAAAACTATAAAATTTAAACTTTTAACGGGTTACAAAGCTTATTGGTAACTGAAATTCAAAGGAAAATAGGCCAAATTTGAAGCCATTTGGCTGAAAGTTGAGAGAGAATGAGAAAGACCATGCTTTTATTTTTTTAAAAAAGAAGGAGACTAGTGCTACTGGAAGAGGAAATGATTGCATACGAGAGAAGGATAATTTTACTTTATTTTGGTATGTAAAATAACATTGAGACCCTCATCTTTTTTAAAATTTAAAAAATAATTCAAAACATTGAAAAACTTTCATTTTAGTTTCAATTAAAATCCAAAATTAATTCAAGCACTATTTCCTTAATTCAAAAATTCACTTGCAACCCAACTTTATGAAATTAACTTTAGGCCTAAACAAATAACACTATTTTGTATCTAAAATTCAATCATTCACTCAAAAATTCTAAATTATATGAAATTTTAATTAAACAAATAATATCAAATTATTCGATCAAATTTTTTAAATACTTTAAATATTATATTATAAATTTTCAAAATTACAAGCGTTAAAATTCTCCATTCCTTACAAAAATTTCGTCTTCAAAATTTGATAAGTGCCTTATTCATCATGTATAACTTAACTAGTACTCCTTGCATTTACCTAATATGACCATCTTATACAAGTAATTGAATTGACGCACTTGATTAAACTCATTGCAATTACCACTACCATTCGAAACATATGATAATTTAGTCAAATTAATACATAATTAATGAACGCATTCTTCTATTACGTATTCATTAATGGTAGTAGCAAATATCATTTTTAATGAATCATACTTTTACTGAGCAACTCCAATAACAAGTTTTAAAAATCGTATAATAGTAAAACATATATTTTATTAACTTGTAGTCCAATCCATATATTTAAGCTTAAAATTTACATGATCTCGATACTTAAACTTTACAATCATCATCCTTTATTCTAAAATATAACATCACTATCCATTATTCTACGATACAATAAAACTTATAAATAACTTTTACAAAATTCTATATATTACAGATTTATTAAGGTCAATATAATATACAACATGTTCGTTATATATATATATATATATATTTAGGATTTAAATCTAAGATATCAGAGGGATTTTCTTTCTAATATAATTTAACTTTATTCTAATTACTTTAATCCATTAATATTCAACCATTGTCCCATCATAATGTCAAAACATATTTACTACTATATTGAGTAATATATATGACCTATGCAAAGAATTTTAATAGTTATAAACCATTAAATACGGTTAAGGTTCGACTCCTACATCAAGAATTATTATGCATCATTACCTCTACCAACCTCTACTTATAAAATGCATAATATCATACTTAAACTTTCATAATATATAAGTAAGATTTCTTATATATACAAATTTTAATTCTTAAATGGTACGCTATAATATGGTACTTTTGATATTCTTAATATAAACTTCTAACCATCTCATTCTTATTAATTAAGAATTGTCTATTTTCAATTTGATTATAGTCTATAATATTTGCTGTAGCAAAAATTATTGTTTAATTTAAGAATATCCAATAATAACTTTTCTCAATCAAATTATTGAATCAAGTCACTCAAACTATTTTTCGAAACTTTTGTTCTCAATCCACTCCATGTTTTAAAATAATACATGTATAAAATATTAAACCTTAAAGATTAAATAATTAAATAACGTACTTTTTATAATTCCTTATAATTCCACCATATGGACTTTAAAATTAGTTACAAATTAATGTATCAACATACCACATATAAAATCATACAAAGTAGTATTTGTAACACCCCATTCTCATACTTATTCAATCAATCATTATTACATAATACTATATCATTTCATACAAAGAGTGTTACTATTACATAATTCTTAAATGTCTATAATTTCTAACTTCCTTACACATACAAAGAGTTATCTATATAACTAGTTCTTAAACTTATAATTATTCTATTAATTATACATATAACCAAGGATTTCATCTATACTTAACTAATCTTGCATGCGTCCTTTGTCACTTCTACGTACTATTCTCTGAAAAATAAAATTTTTACAATAAAGAGTGAGATAACATCTCAGTAAGTAAACCATGCAAGTTTTTCATATGTCGATGTAATACAGAACATAAATAGTCAAATAGATTAATACATTTTCAAACATTTTATATTTATTTCATTTTTCAAAGCAATCATATTTGCATAAACAGATCAATGAATTTTCACATTATCAATTTACTTAGGAATTCATTTATATTTTAAACATTTACAGAATGGCTAAGTCAGTTAATGTCACCTGTACCCACGGTAACCCGGGTTCAGAACGTGATCACGTGTTCCGCTTAAAGCGGACATTTTTATATTAATTCCAACAGAAATGTGCATTATACATTAAACAGAAAGGCGCATTGCGTGTTAAACAAAATTCTGAATAGCTCAGAATAAACATTAACTAATGACTAGAGCCATCAAATCATTTTCATTAATTAACATTTACACATCGACATCATTTTCAACAATCATTTCATACATGCGATATCGGCATATCAAACATTAAAATTCATCATTTTCAATTTTAATTTCATAAAAAATTTCTCGGCATACCAAAATATTAAAATTCACCATTTTTAGCATAACATTGAATATCGCATGATTTTTAAAAATAATAAAAATGCATGCACGATTTACTTACAACAATAAGAGGGTAACCATTCTCACTAATGATCCTTCCATCTAACCTGATCTTTTTTTCGGATTCTCGTAACATAATACCACAAATATATAAATCATATTTTTTACTATACAATAAAACAATGTAAATATTTTAGGTACGATATTGATGCAATTAGTGTCAAAATTTCCTTAGTTTTACCCTTATCACAAAATTTAACTAACTAAGTCCTTTATTCGATTTTTAACAACGATTTCTACTACTAATTTATGTTCATTCATGTTTCCGTCTGCCCTAAAATTATATATTGTCGCCTAAGTAAACAAATACGATTTTTATTTAAATACTGTAGTAAAATACTGTTCACGCGAAATTATTATAGTATAATACTGTTTATACCAGAATCACTGCAGCAAAATATTGCTTATATCAGAATACTGTAGCAAGTACTGTTGATGCCAAAATTACTATACAACAGTTTCTGTACAGATTAAAGTTACTGTGCAAATAATTACTGTGCAGATTAGAGTTACTGTAGCACATTCAAAAATACTGTAGTACCTTCAAAAACACTGTTTCTCCGAGACAAAAACGCTCTAATTTCTTCCGATCAACCCTTAAATTAATTCTAAATCAACACAATACTGTATTTCACACTGCAATTCAACACAATATAACATTTTCTATGTAAAATTTAGGATAAATTATTCGGATAAATAGTAACTATAATTTCAATTTATGCATAAAATCTAAAATTCAAGTTTTTAACATGTTAAATGGTTAATCAAAAACTTAAATTTGAAAAGAAACCGCTCGAATTTAAAGCAATTTGGCCAGAATTTGAGAGAGAAGATAAGAGCAAAGTCATATTTTTGTGAAAATGGAAGGGGACGAATGGTTACTGGAATGGAAAGAAGAATGCAAGTGGGTTATACTGTGGAATGTAAAATATTAATTAGGCCCCCTGTTATTTTTAATATTATAAAAATAGCCTATAATTTTGTAAAACTTTCATTTTTATCATTTTTAAAAAAATTCTAAAATAACATTTAATGTTTCAAAATCTTCACAATTAAGTCTAAAATTAATCCAAATACTATTTCCTTAATTCAAAATTCACTTATAACTCAACTTTATAACATTAATTTTGGACCTAAACAAATAACACTATTTGAAATCTAAAATTCAATTATTTATCAAAAAATATGTAAACTACATGAAATTTTAATTAATCAAATACCATCAAATTATTTCATTATATTTTCTAAATACTGCAGATTCTACAGTTACAAAATTTTAAAATTGTGGGCGTTACAATTCTCCCCTCTTTACAAAAATTTCGTCTTCGAAATTTTATAAATTTCTTATTCATCATGTATACTCAATTGATACCCTTTGCATTTATCTAACATGATCATCTTATGAAACCTTTACAAAGTAAGTAATTGAACTGACGCACTCGATTAAATCCGTTACAAGTTACTTCTATCATTCAAAACATATGGTAATTTAGTCAAATTAATACATAATTAATGAGCCTATTCTTCTAATACCCACTCATTGATGGTAATAGCCATTATCATTTTTAATAAATCATACTTCTATAGAACAACTTCAATAACCAGTTCTCATAAAATTGTATAATCTTAAATCATAGATCTTATTGACTTGTAGTCCAATCATTATATTTAAACTTAAATTCTACATGTTGTTGATACTTAAACTTTATTGCCATCATCCCTTATTCTAAAATATAACATCACCGTCCCTTATTCTACGATACAACAGATCTTATAAATAATTCCTATAAAATTCTATGCATTATAGATTGACTAAGGTCAATATAACATAAAACATGTATGTTGCATATGTATATGTCTAAAATCTAAATCTAAGATATCAGAGACATTGTCTTTATAATATAATCTAATTTTATTCTAATTGCCTTGATCGTTTAATATGAATCAATTGTACAACTTATTAACGTATTGCTAAGAAAATTTCGGCAAAATCTCCTTTATAATTTGGACAAAACCAACCTGTAATTTAACACAAAACACTTCGAAATTTCCAAACGTCCCAACATACTCCAAAACTCATATACTTGAAAGCAACCTCATAAATTTCAATGGATACACACATATATGTATATCAATGAAATTAATTCAAGTTACCATAACGGCTTAGAAATTATTCATTTGCAAGTCTATATCGACTAATATCAATACACCACACAATAATCAAATAATTATTCTCCGAGAGAGTCCTAAAATATTTTAGGATTGCATTATCAAAATGATTCATTAACATCATCATATAATCCAATTTATAAATAATTCCCATGAATTGCATGATAACATGATATTAGTTAAAACTTCAAATTTTTTGTTATTTTAATTAACGCATCATATAGATATATACCAAATCTTATACAACTTTGGTAAAGCAGCACAGAATAATAATCTTTGAAACTTAAATTATAAATAAAATATATGCTTATAGAATGCATAATATCATATTTAAACTTTCATAAAATATAAGTAACATTCTTTATATATAAAAATATTAATTCTTAAATGGTACACTACAATATAATACTTTTGATATTCTTAATAAACTTCTAACCATCTCATTCATATCCATTAAGAATTATATATTTTCAATTCGATTATATCCTATATAATACTTACTATACCAAAACTATTGTTTTAACTTAGGAACATTCAATAATAGTTTTTCTCAATCAAATTATTAAACTAAATTGCCCAAATTATTTGTTGATATTTAATTTTATTATATATATATATATATATTTTCAATTCACTCCATGTTCTAAAATAACACATGTATAAAATATTAAACTTTAAAAATTAAATAATTAAATAACATACTTTTTATAACACTTCAAAATTCCGCCATGTGGACCTTAAAATAAGTTACAAACTAATGTATCTATGTGCTATATATGAAACTATCTCATTAGTCGACCTAAATCCTTTCAAATTTAAACTATGGACATGTATATTTAATAATATCTTAATCATCAAATAAAATCGAATTTCAACACCTTGA
>JAXCLQ010004683.1:0-40322 GCA_035584115.1 Cedrela odorata
GTTTAAAATGAGTGCAGACTATCTTTACATTGTTTACAGTTATTGGTTGTACATGAAAATGAATATATATGTACTTTAAGCATGTTTAAAATGAAATCTTAATATCATGATTTAGAAATGTATGTGTATGTATGTATATCTATGTATGCATGCGCTTACTCACTGAGTATAGTTGTATACTCACTCCTTACAATTACAACTTTCAAGTTAGGCGCTTTAGTTTTAGTTGGGCTTGTAACAGTAGTTGAGAGCACACAACGCTCTTGGTAGGTTTGCTTATCTTGACTCATAATTATGGTTCAAGTTCACTGGATATATATTTTAAATGGATATGTAATTTTCCTAAGAATATGTAGTTATTTTGGGTTTATTTTAATTTGGATTATGAGGGAGGAATTGTAAAACTTATTATTTTGTTTAACCCATATGTAATGTTTTAAATTGATAATTAATCATGGAGATTAATTCTTTGATGTTGAAAAATCCCATGAATGGGAATTTAAATTATAAACTATTTTCAAATTTTTAGATAATTGATTTGATAGCTTACAGGCTCTTGTGGTACATTCTGGATATAGAGGATATATCATGAGTGTCTGTGGTGATTATCACAGATGGACTCTAGGTCGGGGTGTGACATGATCGAGTGGCGATTATTGCAAGAACATGAATCAAAGGAATTGAAGGAGTACCAACCTAAATAGAAGGAACAAAAGGAGTGGGTAGAAGTTTAGAACATATATCCATAATCAAATTAGAGAAGGCCTGCAACGAGTGTTTTGAATAGTCTCCTTAGAATTGAGCTCAATAAGAGCATCATCTATCATTGGAAGAGAAGAGCGATGTAGAAAAAACGCCTATATAGTTCAAACTCATCTCAGATTCTCATCATAAGAAGAATAAATTATCAATTTTCCCATTTAGTAGTAAACAATTTTACAGACTCTCTATCCGTAAAAGATGGACTTGCTTGAGAAAGTTGATCCTAAATATTGCTTACTTGCTAATGGTAATCA
This sequence comes from Cedrela odorata, assembly GCA_035584115.1. NCBI lineage: Eukaryota > Viridiplantae > Streptophyta > Magnoliopsida > Sapindales > Meliaceae > Cedrela > Cedrela odorata. Next base: position 1,017 of record JAXCLQ010004683.1, read on the forward strand.
AAAACAGACTGGTCAGGCGTCTATCGCATGTTATTGAGCTTAGATTCCAACTGGAATGGAAGAGCTTAATTATTGGAGTAATTATACCGATTTGCCAAAATATCCCAAGCAATTTTGGCATTTTGAAATTTAGGTAAAAGGCTCTGATTAGAAGTTATAGAGGTATTGTTAAACCATGAGAGAATCTTCTAATGCGAACTTTTCCTTATCTCTATGTGCTTCTTAAAGGCTTCATCAGTCTCGATTTCTCATAAGTGGGCTCTCCCATTTTTCTAGAGATGTAATATCAGAATCGACGATTAATGAGAAAGACAAACATATGTTAAGCTCAGATATTGTAGTTTGTGTCATCCAAAACAATATCTATAGGACGAATAACATCATTAGAGGAAGATGGTTGCAATCGAATAGAAGAATTAGCGGGAAGAATTGAAGGGGTAGGTAACCCTTGCTAGAGCTACACCATAGACAGCAGAGGACAGATCGGAGATGGTGGCAATCAGATCAAAGATGGCAGTCAAATAAAAAATTAGAGGTTAAATAAAAGACGGAGGCTGTAGAATCGGCATCAACAGCAATCAGACTAGAAACAGAAGTGGACAGTTGCTGAAGACGATGACTGGTGGTAGGCTAAGATGATAGCCATAAAGAGCCAAAAAAGAACCAAAGTTTCTAGAGAAGATGACCAAAGACTGCGGGCCGACGTGTGGTGGCTTGGTAAGGCTAGTAACTGTGCATGTGGTGCTGAATATGATCAAAAAAGATACTGACGAAACCAGGAGATGAAGAGGAAGTTTGTTATGGTCTTAGAACACCATAAATCAACCAAGAAAGACTTCAAAACAGAGAAAGAATTGTGAGACACTTTTGAAAAACAAGCAACGATCATAGGACACCAGAAAACAGCATAGGAAAGCCTCAAAATGACTCTACTACCATATAGAAAGATTAGAAGAAGAGATCAAATTAAGACTCACAAGAGAAGTGTTATGTTTCATGAATAACAAATTGTATAATGCTTACTCTTTTATAGGTAAAGGCAGAAACTTAAATAAGATAAATAAATAAGCCTAATTAATTATAATTAATCACAAAATATTACAAAGTTAATATGAAAATAGAATAAGTTAAAATATGATAGTATATTTCAACCTAATATAGCAAAGAAACAAACTAATATAGTAACATTTCTAATGCACCATTATTAGACATATTTGATAGTCTTTTTATGTCTAAGCTTTCTCAGAAGATTTTAATGGATAAAAAAAGAGAAAAAGGATATTTCTTCTTTGAGATCATTGGCTTTCGACTTATATATTAGATTGTACTGGGATTAACTATGAACTGTTGTACAAAGTTTTAGAGCAAAGATATTGAGCCATGTGCATTCTTGAAATACACCATTCATTGATTTGTATTAACAAACCATTGTCTTTTTTGGATGCACTTGAACCCAAGTGGAGTGGTCCTCTTTCAACATGAGAATCAATTAATCCCTAATATGGTAAAAAAATAAATAGGTAATTGCTCATTGTACCTCATATTTGTAGTCATTTGATTGCATCATTCTAAAATCCTGAGATATCTAATAAAATAACAAGGAAAAAATCCATTGTGTAGAGAGATATATCTATATATAAATAGTAACAAAGAAGAGTTATCAATAAACAAATAAAAGTAGGTAAGCAAAATGAAATTGGACACTTTCAAAGATGATCTATGCAAGAATGATTAGGATCATTGACAGCCATAATATATTTAATTTCAAGGATTAGAAAATAAAGATTCTTCAAATTTGCTAAGTTTTGCACATGTACTTAAAAATGTATTAACACCCTTGCAGGCATCTAAGTTTACCTTGGTTTGAGAGATAAATAATGAATTTTGGGATATTAAAACTTCAATTCCCAATAAGTAATGTAACTAACCTAGGTTCTTTATAGAAAAAGATTGATTAAGATTTTGAAATATGTCTTTTTTGAGATAATTGTTGTTTCTTGTCACAAGAATATCATCTACAAACACCAACAAAATGGTAAGGTTAGTTTTATCTCTTTTTTCAAACAAGAAAGTGTTAGATCTTGAACCATATCAACCTCATGTTAGCAAAGTTGTTTTCAGTTTGTCAAACTGAGCTTTAGCTGCTTATTTTAAGCCATAGAGAGCCTTTCTAAATTTGCATACATAGTCAAGCTTAAATGTGTCTTCTAAACCTTCTGGTTAGACCATGTAAATTGCCTTTAAAAGCTCTCTATTAAGAAAATCATTATTCACATTCACCTGCCTCAATTCCTATCTATAAATTGCTATCAAGCTCGAGATTATCCTTATGGTTGAGGCCTTAACAATAAGATTGTAGGTTTCATAAAAATCAGTGTTAAGGTTTTGGTAGAACCCCTTGTCAACTAGCCTAGCCTTTAACCTAGAGACTCCCATTTGGATTTCCCTTATCTTTATAAACCTACGTGTTTCCTACAAGTTTGAGATTTAATTAAAGCATTATAATCTTCTAGCATAACTTGTTTCTACTTTGGTTACTTAAGGCTTGCTTTGTGTTTTTTAGAACTGAGACATATTCAATTGTCAACTTTGGCTCTTGTTGTCATGAATGAGTTAGATATGAGTTTGGATTGGCTTTGTGGTGGTTTTGGTTCAAATGAAGTGATTTGGATGGGTGGTTTTTTTGTGTTTAGAGGAAGAGTGGATAATGTATGTGAGGTTTTAGCTAATAAGAATCTGATGCTTGTTCTTTGTGTTATCTAGAAAATTACCTAGGATTGAAGGTACATCTGTTGATTATGTAAAGTGTTAAAGTTGAAAAAAAACTGATATAAAATAATTCACTAATGAATAGTTTTCCTTAACGAATTGAGGTTTTGTGTTTTTGAAGAGCGAGTCATCTTTGAAAGGAAAGGACACCTCATTGAACCTAACATGTCTAAAAATATATATCCTTCATGTATGATGAAGACAAAAATATCCCTTGTGATAAACACTAAGGCCTAATAAAACACATTTTGAAATATGGTAGTCCATTTTATGCTTGTTATAGGGCCTTAGAAAATGATATCATTAACACCCAAAATTTTTAATCAAGGAAAGGTTAGGTTCTATATAGCTTCTCAAAAAGTGTTGTGTTTCCCAAAATTGAAGTTGCAGTTCTGTTGATTAAGTATTTCGTTGCTTGTGCCATAAGATTTAAGCCAACTTTAACAATATGTCTATATTTTCTCTCAGCTTTACCATTTTTATTATGTGTGTAAGGGCAAAGATATCTTAGTTTTTTTCCCTTAAATCTAAAGTTTGTTTCAAAGGGTTTGTATTCTCCTCCTATATCACATTGAAAGAATTTGATTTGTTAGTCAAAGTATTTTTCAACTCGTGTTTTAAATGTGATGAAGGTGGAGAGTGATTCCGACTTTCTTATGAAATCATTAACAAAGATTATATAATATCTGTGTCTTTTATTTAATGCTAAAGAGGTTCGACCCCATAACTCAAAATGGATTAGTTCAAGTGGATTTAAAGTCTTTGTTTCACTACTCTTAAAGCTTAATCTATGAAATTTACCAAGATGACATGCACAACAGAAATCTAGAAGTTGTTTTTCATTAATATCTGAAGCATTACAAGATCACAATGTTTCCTTGAAAGTTACTACATGATGATGGTTTAACCTTCTATGCCAAGTGTTCAAATCAATTTCAACTCTCAAGTTTTCACTTCTTGATTTTGTTAAGCTTAACAAAAATGAAAACATTGACTCTAATTTTTGGAATTTAAAAGAGTCAACTTATAACCTAAATGATGCTTGGGTGCAGGCAATGAAAAATGAAATGAGAATAGCAACTTGTAGAGTCCCTTCTTAGCCACTCCTTACAGCATGATTGTCCCATGTTCTTTATCCTTAACGATACAATATTATCACAAAATAAAATAATAACATCGTTATCTTGTATCAGTTTAGATATGCTAATAAGATTTTGGTGATTTTGGGAATATATAGTGTGTGATTCAATTGTATAGGCTCATTTGTGTGTGAGTGGTTTATATGTAATATAAGATGACCAATACAAGAGATTTTAAGTTTTTCTTCGTTACCTATTGTTGGTTGCTCAGTTCCATTATACTCAGCTACCAAATTAAGGTTGATCATGTTGTTTATGATGTGGTTTATGTCTCCATTATCAATGTACCAAGAGAGATCAATTGAATTTTTTGGTGAGTTCACATATACTCCTTTATGATTTGGCCTTGCAACTAGCTGAGGTGTGAAGTCTTTGTTGAACCTTTGCCAACAATTCACTGCTACATGCTCTACCTTGTTACATATTTATCATGTGATTTTGTTTCTTATGATTCCAAATTTTCCTTTTCTTTCCCTTGAAATCCTTATGAACTAGAACCTGTATGATTGAAACTTCCACCAAGGTGATTGGAATTGGTGTTGGTAGGGTTTTGAATTCGTGGCTTATCATATTCCAAACCCTTCTCTGATAACTGTATGCTTAGGCATAGTTTGCTAAGAAGTTTGATTGAAGATTCATAGTGGCAAAAGCCAAATTTCTTTCAATTCGACTCTCAAAACTTAGCAACATGGCATACATATCTTGGAGAGGTAATGTTTCTTTAAGGTGATATTGACCACCACTGGATCATATTTTGATCCTAAGCCCTCCTTCAGAAACACAATCATCTCATCATTTGAAACTTCATTTACAACAACTCTCAGATTATTAACAAGTGATTTCATCTTGTGATAGTACTCATCCATACTTAAAGACTCTTTTCTTGTATTCTGAATTTGTGACAGAGTCTGCATAGATTTGGATGTTTTTTTAGCAGAAAATAATCTTCTCAAGGTTTTCTATACATCCCTTAAGGAAGAACTTTGGGTTATTGAGGAAAGGATAATATCTATCATGGATGATAGTAACAAGCTTATTAGCATCTAGTCTTGCTTCATCCAGATATGATGTTCTGGATTGTTATTGAAGTTAACATTTTGCTGCTCATTAATGGTAACATTCATACGTCTAGAAATGCTTTTGCTACCATCAATGAAGCCCTCCAAGTCATTTGTTTGAACACTTGGTAGGACCAGTGATTTTCACATCCAGTAATTTGAATTTGTGAGTTTAATTGGTGTTGTGAACGAGAAAGATCTACTGTTTTGTGTGTAGGATGCTATGGTTGTGTTTTGTGAGATGCTGTTATGGCTATTTGCCACACTCAGTAGGCTCTAAAACCAATTTAAAAAAGATGAAAGAAAGTTGTAATGTGTTTTATATATTCTTCTTAATTAGAAAATAGAGTATAAAGAACATAAATATATAAATAATGAATTAGAGAGTAAGCAAGCTAACGCAAGCATTTTCATACATGTGTGCAAAAGAAAAAATTACATCAGTCATTGGATTTAACATTCTGTTACAGCAAAATTGTTCTTCGACTAATGTTCACAACAGTTGTTTTTGTAGAGAGTAATGTCCAGGTCACCATCCAAGATATCTGTGTCTTTTGACTATGAAGCTAAGGTGTTTTCTGATTATTCTCCCAGCTCATTTAAGTATTTCACATCTCACTTGAATTTTTAATCCTAGATCTTTAATTTTCTTGTTTTGTGGAACATGGGTTCAAGAAAAAGTATATATATATAAAAAATTATATTCTTGTCTTCATGAACACTTAAATTGGTGATCACACTTTTGTATGTGATTGGTATAATATTATATTTACATATGTTGGTATAATATCTTGCTTGATATAATATTATTATATCAATTTATATATACATACATATATATATATATATAATACTATTAAAACAAATATCCTTCCGTACCCACCCTCTTTAGTAGTTTACAAAATCACTATCCCAACATAGAATAAGGAACTTAGGAATTAGCATTAAACAATAGGATTGGAAATAATATAAATGAAATTCAATATAGAAGAAATCTTATCATTGCATTAAAAATAAGTGAGGTCCAAAGCCAATCAAGCTAAGTGAGGCCTAAAGCCATTCATATCACTTGATTATGACAATTTGTCCTTTTATTATTAATGTCATGTATAGTTATATTTGAGACTGCAATGTCACATTATTTTAACCCCACTTGCTTACATGCACTACAACAAATTTGTCAATTAGTGGTGCACATGCACTACAACAAATTTGTCAATTAGTGGTGCACGCATTACTATCACTAAATATCAAATATTTGTCACGCTTAATATTTTATGACATTTTTTTTCGTCACATCTGTCGTCACCTTTTAACCGTGGCTAAAGGGTTAATGTAACGATTGAGCCTTTCGTTATGCAATTATGACTATTAAACAACGAAATTTAATATGTCACATTATTGTTATTCATTTGTGACTTGTATTTTCATCGTTACATATTAAATTTTTTTGTCACAAAATAATATTAAACGTCACGATATATGAAATAAACTTTTATAACTATGTGACGATAATAAAATCGTCTCCTTTTGTAATAAGATAATGTCATAAAAAATGTTGAACGTCACTAAATATTTGTAAAAATTATAATAATTAGTGACAAAATGCTAATTGGTGGCGGTTAAATTCGTCAGGAGCAAAATTGTTTTTGGTCATGGAATAATAACATTATGATCATTACAAAATAAATGCTAATTCATGATGGTGAATTTTGCCACGAACAAAAAATATATTTTGTCACTGAATGTACTTTTTGTTCAATTAAGAATGACGAAATTATGATCGTCTCAAAAAATTGCTAATTAGTAATAGTGAATTTCATCAAGAGCAAAAAATATTTTCCGTCATTGAATATATTTTTTATTTAATTAAAAATGACAGAATTAGGATCGTTATAGGAAAAAAAATATTTTGTGATATGTATAGTTGATTAAAAATTACGTCATAAATTATTTGTTATAATGTTACCATTAGTTGACTATTATATCATCATGTGTGATGATAATTATATTGTCCCAAAATATTTATACATTTTTGTAACACATTTTATATTTGTCATGATATTTTTAGTGGCATTTTTTAAATGTATTAAATAGAGCATTAAAAAATAATTTTCTTTCGAAAAATCTAATGTAAATAATATTTTAGATGCAAATGCTATATAAATAATATTGCATCATGGCAAATTACTTGAACATAGCATGAATAAAGTAAATCAACATTGTAATCTCAACCTAGTAAAAAAAAAGGTATTTTGCATGGTAATAACTTAGAATCATAAAGTAATATAATGGACTAACAAACTTGACAAATCATAAAATATCCCAATAGCGTAAAAAACTAAGAAGTCTTAAATAATGAGTATTAAAAATAACTATAACAAACTAGTCACATGAGTTCTTATGATGCCATGTCCTATATCGATGTTGTTTTTGTTGAGGGAGAGCTTAGCTCACTTGAATTTGAGATAAATAAATTTAGTTGTGATCATAAACTTAGATATACAATATTTTTTCACTAACAAATAAAAAAAATTAACAAATTTATATAGTTTATAATGCATACTATTTTACTCCAAACACTTTGATGCAAAACTTATAATGTCATTATTATACAAAAATTATTCTTCAAAATGGAAATAGGTAGAACGACAATATATTAAAAACAAAAAAATAAAATAAAATAAAATTTATGCCTAAAAATTGAGGAACATTCAAGATCCGTCCAAGTTGACGAACCTTCATAAATGAGAAAGAAAACGACCAAATAACATGAAAAAATCATTTGCAAAAATGAAAATCATCTTTATAGTATGAAATAGGAAAGTTGAAACCCAAACCTCATCTTTAAATAGAAGTTTAAGCGGTTCAATGAGCTTTAATTTCATGTATCATATGTTATTTTTTGGTTATTTCAATCAATTTTGAATATTAAATTTTTCGATCAATTTCAAATATGGATATTAAATATATAATTTTTTTAATTACAATTATATATCTAGTATTGAATATAAAATTTTTTAGATATCCGATCTATTGCCATTCCTACCCACAACTCGTAATATTAATTTTTTCTAGAGAAAAAAAAAAACTGGAACAATTAAACAAAGGAATTATGTCTTTACAAAATCAAGAACATAAAATTAATTAAGGCAAAAAAAATTGTGCCAAGTAATTAATTATGACCATTAACAGTTAAATTGACACTGTAAAAAGTTTTTTAAGGAATAAAACTGTTTACATCAACTGTAACCTAAATAATTTGTCTTTCATATCCAAGCCAATAATTTCTATTACTTAATATATCCAATTTCTAAACCAATAAGTTCTATTACTTAGACAATTATCATCAACTTCAACCTAAATAATCTGTCTTTCATATCCAAACCAATAATTTCTATTACTTAATATATAAAATTTTTTTTAGAACAAAACAATCCCGTTTACACATCATCATACTACCAGTACTCAAAGTTGCAAAAACCCAATCTTTTCCTCGTAAAATGACTACTCAATTTTTTTAAAGAAAAAAAATTAAATAATAAAAATAAAAGCCATCTACCTCAGGATGATACTAAAACCCAAAAAGCTTCCTTTCTTTATTCTCAATAGTAGCCAACCGACCAACCAGTCACCCACTTATTTATTCCTGAAAATTCCCAAATTATTGTCTACCACAATCTCCATCCTCCCTACTCGTGTTTATCCCCAACCCTGACTTCACCACCAAGCTTTTGAACCATCAATTAAAGCCTGTAACAAACTCCCAGAATGTAGACGCCATTGGACTGGGCCCATTCGAGGAAGTCGACGAGAAAAGTGGGGGCGTTTGGCAAGTGGAGGGAGTGGGGTCCTTCAAAGAGGATTACCACGCGTGGATTCTTGGCAGTAATATTTTCAAGAGTACAAGTACCAGAGATGCAGAGAGAAAAGATGGAAAGAGAACGGATTCTTTGAGTTATCAGATGTGTGTATTGTAAATCATTGTAACACTCTATTCTCATACTTATTCAATCAATCATTATTACATACTGTTATATCATTTGCCCATAAAGTATTTACATTAACAATCCAAATGTCCACTAAATGTTACATGATTTGTCAGATCCTCTGTACATAATTTTTATACATAAGGACCTAGCTTTAATATATTAAAATTCACGCACAATACTACATCAGTATTACATGATTTTTAAATGTTTACAATTTTTAAATTTCTTACACATACAAAGAGTTATCTATATAACTAGTTCTCAATCTTATAATTACTCTATTAATTACACATATAATCAAAAATTTCCAACTACATTTAACTAACCTTGCACTCGTCCTTTGTCACTTCTACGTACTATTCTCTGAAAAATAAAATTTTTCAAATAACCAGTGAGATATAATCCAGTAAGTAAATTATGCAAGTTTGCACATGTCGATGCGGTACAGAATATACATACTTAAACAGATTAATACATTTTCAAACTTTTCTATTACACATAAATGAATTTATAGTACAATCATTTTCAGAATGGCTCAATCAATTAGTATCACTTGCACCTATGGTGACTTGGATTCAGAACGTGATCATGTATTCTGCTTAAAGAGGACAATATTTACATTTTGAACATAAGAGAAACATGTATAGCATGTTAAATAGAATTCTAAATAGCTCTTGCACTTCTCGCTTTTGCCATGAGACCTGACCAAGTTAGAATAAACATTAACAAATGACTAGAGCCATAAAATCATTTTCATTCATAAATATTCACACATCGAAATTATTTTCAATAATCATTTCATGAATTTGATATCAACATATAAAACATTTAAAATCTATAACATACTATTTTCAAACATATTCAGATATCATATTATTTCAAAAGTAGTAAAAATACATGTATGGTTTACTTACTACAATGGGAGGATAATCACTCCCACTAACGATCCTCCGTCTAACTTGATTCTTCTTTCGGATTCTCAGAGCCTAATACTACAAATATATAAATCATGTCTTCTACTATTTAATTAATTAATATAAATGTTTTAAATACGATATTCGTGGAATTAGTGTCTAAAATTTCTTAATTTTATCCATATCACTAAGTTTAACTAACTAAGGTCATTTATTTGATTTTCAATAATGAATTTCTGTGGCTAATTTATTTTAATTCTCATTTTTTACTACCCTAAATTTACACATTTTCACCTAAACAAACAAATACGGTTTTAATTTAAAAACTATAATAAAATACTGTTCATACTGGATACTGGTACTGTTCATATTATGGGTACTGTACAGATTAAATACACTATACAAACAGTTACTGTACATATCCAAATTACTGTAACACATTCAAAACACTTTAGGACCTTCAAAAATACTATTCAGTCAAGAGAGAAACACCGTAATTTCTTTTGATCATCACTTAATTTAATGTCAAATTAACTCAATACTACATTTCCTACTCCAATTCAACATAATCTAACATTTTTTAAAGTAAAATTAAGTGAAATTTTCTTAATAAATAGTAAATTTAATTTCAATTCAAGTTTAAAATAAAAAATTCAAGCTTCTAACGTATTATAAAGTTTATCGGTAACTAGAATTTGAAAGAAAATCAGCTGAATTTGAAGGTGTTTGGCTGAAAATTAAGAGAGAAAGGGTTTCGGTGGGTTAGTGGAAAAATGAGAAAATGAGCTTTGAATTGCATATGGGTTAGGGGAGAAGAAGAGGCAAATTATTTTATTTTTTGTGGTAAAATTTCAATTAGATTTCTATTCTTTTTAAAATTATACAAATAACCTAAAATTTTGAAAAACTTTCATTTTAGTCCTTTAAAAAAATTTTAAAATAACTTTTAATATTTCAAAATCTTTACAATTAATTCCAAAATTAACCTAAACACTATATCATTCATCCAAATCCACTTATAACCCAACTTTATGAAATTAATTTTGTGTCTAAATAAAATTTTAGAATTCACTTAAAAATTCTAAATTACATAAAATTTTAATTTAACCAAATAACATCAAATTATTTGATTAAATTTCCTAAATATTGTGGATGTTACAGTTAAAAATTTTTAAAATTATGGGTGTTACAATTCTCCTCTACTTACAAAAAATTTCATTCTCGAAATTTGATAAATATCTTATTCATCATGTATAACTCAACTAGTACTCCTTGCATTTACCTAATATGACCATCTTATGAAATCACCATCTTCTAAGTAATTAAACTAACGTACTTGACTAAACTCATTGCGATTACCATCACTAGTTGAAATGTATGGTAACTTAGTCAAATTAATACATAATTAATGAACTTATTCTTCTAATACGCATTCATTAATAATAGTAGCAAATATCATTCTTATTAAATCATACTTCCACTGAGCAACTCCAATAACCAATTTCAAAAAATAGTATAATATTAAATCATATATCTTATTGACTTATAATCCAATCATTATATTTAAGTTTAAAGTCTACATGATCTCGATACTTAAACTTTACTGTCATCATCCCTTATTCCAAAATATAACATAACTATCCCTTATTCTACTATACAACAAAATTTATAAATAACTTCTATAAAATTTTATGTATTATAGATTGACTAAGGTCAATATAATATATAACATGTACGTTGTATATATATTTAAGATCTAAATTTAAGATATCAGAGAAATTATCTTTATAATATAATAAAACTTTATTCTAATCACCTTGATCCCTTAATATTCAATCATTGTATTATTACAATGTCAAAACACATTTATTAACATACATAGTAATATTTATGACCTATGCAAAAAATTTCTATAGTTATAAATCACTATATACAGTTAATATCCAATACCTACCTCAAGAATTATTATACGTCATTATTTTAGTCAATCTGTACTTATAAAATGCATAATTTCATACTTAAACTTTTATCGCATCATAAGCAAAATTCTTTGTAGACACAAATCTTAATTCTCAAATGGTACACTATAATATGGTACTTTTAATATTTTTAAGATAAACTTCTAATCATCTCATTCATATTAATCAAGAATTGTATATTTCCAATTCAATTATAGTCTATACTACTTACTGCAAAAAATTATTGTTTAATTTAAGAACTTCCAATAATAACTTTTCTCAATTAATTTATTAAACCAAGTCACCCAAACTATTTGTTGATACTTTTGTCCTCCATCCACTCCATGTTTTAAAATAATACATGTATAAAATATTAACTTTAAAAATTAAATAATTAAATAACATAATTTTTATAATACATCATAATTCCGCCATATGGACCTTAAAATCAATTACAAACTAATATATCTATATACTACATATAAAATCATACAAAGTAGTATCGATTTTAACTATCTCATTAGTTGTTCTAAATCTTTTCAAATTTAAATTATAGAGATGTATATTCAATAATATCTTAATCATCAAACAAAATCGAATTTCAACACCTTGAGTGAATACAATACCAACTTACATGTCCTTTCAACCTCGTTAAAATAACTTCATTAATATAAAAAAATTCAATAAAATAATATTTAAGTTATACTTAGTAACCAAATCCCTTTTTCTATTCACCTTGAATAATTCTTTTGCAGATCATCTTATCTATATAATCAATATTCCTTCAGTTACAAATCCCATCAATCACTTCGAGTCTACTATCATAAATCTTTGCATATAAAATTCAATATCATTACACATATTAAAATATTTGCATTAATATACATTTGATACAAATAAATTCTTAAATAAAATCTCTTAAATAACTCATCAGATAATCTTTCTTCATAAATCGTGTTTGTCAATATTTTTTTCAACTACGAACTTTGTCTCCCAAGTATTATGGAGATAAACATATCTTATACTTATGGAATTTTCTAATCGTACCTCGTAATCATCGAATAAAATAGATGAATATAAATTTTTAACTTAGAAAACTATATATCCCTCTTCATGTATAACATGTTAGTAACTGTTTCAAATCTTGATAAATCTAATTCAATTTAGAACATTAATTTCACACCTTAAAGGAAATTGTCATATTTCTTAAACACCCTTGGCCTTCATCCAAAAATAAAATTTTATAACTTCTATGATCTTAAATTTCTTCTTCTTAATACTTCTTCAATTTCCTCAAAAATCTTCTCATATAAGAACATAAAATAAAATTTTACATCAACCTCATATATTTACAGCTTAGGTTTCATTCTCAATCAATAAATTATAATTCTCGATAATCAATTCTTATAAATCTCGTAAAACAAGATTTTTATTTCTTATCGTTTCTTATAAGAATAAATAAAATTTGGGCTTTATTCTTAATCATAAACTAAAGTCATTGATAGTCTCAAATCAAAAGTCACTTATAATATAGCCTAAGATAATTCATTTCACTAAGATCATAAATTTTATTTTTAATAATAACATAGACTCAAAGTAATAATTTAAATTTTTTTTTAATATTTACAAATCATAAATAATCATAAATATTTACAAATTATAAATAGTAACTTTAATTTTAATTCATGTTTAAAATAAAAAAAATTCAAGCCTCTAATGCGTTATAAAGTTTATTAGCAAGTAGAATTTGAAAGAAAATCAACTGAATTTGAAGTTGTTTAGCTGAAAATTGAGAGAAAGAGGGAGAAAGGGTTTTGGTGGGTTAGTGGAAAAAGGAGAAAATAAGTTTTGAATTGCATATGGGTTAAGGGAGAAGAAGAGGCAAATTGTTTTATTTTAGGTAGTAAAATTTCAATTAGATCTATATTCTTTTTAAAATTATACAAATAACCTAAAACTTTGAAAAACTTTCATTTTAGTCTTTTAAAAAAATATTAAAATAACTTTTAATATTTCAAAATCTTTACAATTAAGTTCAAAATTAATCCAAGCACTATATCCTTCATCCAAATCTACTTATAACCCAATTTTATGAAATTAATTTTGTACCTAAATAAATTTTTAAAATTCACATGAAAATTCTAAATTACATAAAAGTTTAATTTAACCAAATAACATCAAATTATTTGATTAAATTTCCTAAATACTGTAGATGCTACAGTTACAAAATTTCAAAATTACGAGTGTTACAACAGTTGTCACGCCCCGAACCTAAGGTCCATCCATAACAATCGTCACAGACCCTCATACACTCTATACACCTAAAATGTACCATGAGAGCCTATAAGGCTTTCCTGTCATTTACCCAAAACGTAAAAACAGTTTATAAAACATAATTTCCATCCTTGAGATCATTATCAAATAATTGATCTCCGTAATCAATTCATCCACAACATAAAATCAATAATTAAAATATCAAAATCATGAAAATCATCCCTAGTCGGGTTTAAACATATATGAGTATTATATAAACATTTAGTTTCCTAATACATTACAAAATCTAAGTAGAAATATTCAGTAAATTATATCTAGTAGACTTAAAGTATATATGTGAGTCAAGAAAGAAGACCGATCAAGAAAGTCATAGGCTCTCTGCCGCTACCACTAGTCCGATGAGTATTAAAGCGCCTAACCTGAAAGCTGTAATAGTGAAGAATAAGTATACAACTATACTCAGTAAGTAAATAAAGTACATACATATATACATATATACACACGCATTTCTAAATTATGAGATTGGGATTTCATTTACATCATACTCTTAAATATATATATATTTTCACAAAAATCAAGTTACGAGAAAATAATTCATTGGTCTGCAAATAGTTTCAAATATCCATACCAGGTTGGCCATACTTCCTCGATAGCTACCTTAGCCGAGATAACGTCGAAACCATCAGCAAATCTTTTGTGCACAAAATCATATACAATGCATTATTTATAAAATAGAAAATCATATCTCATGTTTTACAAAAATCACTTTATTAAAGTAAAACATGAATTATAAAACACCGCCCGTCTCACTGATGTTGGCCTTGAGTAGTCGCTTAGTGACACGAGCGACTATGCTCGTCATATTCGTCAAATTCAGGATAACCTTATAAGCTGCTAGGACTTTCCATAGGGTATCTATATAACCATGCATCTATGCATTCGGCACACAATGGGCTTGCCATAAACATTCTCCCTTATACCAACCCCACTGCGGCTCCACTCACCTATTAGCTTCTCAATAGATCCATCCACAGGCTACTCCCTGTATATATAGTCAAATAACAAGTCTACTGGCCATACATTAAGCTTACTGGCCATAAATCAATATCGGACCTTACCGGCCACATAATAAATGATTTTAAAACATATAATCCAATCTTAGTCTCTCTAACCATTTCAGCATGTATATAACATAACATTTAAAAGCAAACCAAGTAATCAAATCAACCCAATATCATGCACTTCACATAAAATAATTTTATTTCAAATTCCTTTTAACAATAAAACTGCTTGATTAACACACAAGCAATACATATATGTATAATACACATATATCAATATAATATTTATATATGCATAAATTTACTCACAACAATGGGAGGGTAACCACTTCTACAACGGATCCTCGTGCCTACTGGGTCCTTCTCCGGAGTTCTCAGTACCTAAATAACACATGTTGAATACTATCAATATTCAATTCCACTCACTTGTATAAACCCTTAATTTGATGCATGTATGCATGATAGGTATTAGTCATACATATATACTTATGAACTATTTTGACTTTTTAACCTCAAAAATTAATCAGGTCAGACTTACTATCTATATTATAGAACTCAAAAAGAGATTTCTGTTTATATCTTATACATCTCCTAACTCTTTCTGGATCTAAAGTTATGACCTCTTAAATTTTGACACTCAATTTTGCCCGATTCTGGAGCATTTTGTATGGATCAGGGATAATTAGCTAGGCTTGGCACTATTGTGCTTGGCACAGGATATTAAGTTATAGATCTCAGAAAGAGCTTTCCATTAATATGTTATACGTCCCCTAATTCATTTTGGATCCAAAGTTATGACCTCTAGAAATTTGATACTCAATTTTGCTCGATTTAGGAGTATTAGTCTCGGATTGGGGATAATCAGCTCAACTCAACACCATTGTTCTTAGCACAAAACATCAAATTATAAAGCTCATAAAGACCTTTCTATTGATACCTTGTACGTTCCTTAACTCTCTCTGGATCTAAAGTTATGACCTCTAGAAGTTTGACACTTATTTTAGCTTGGGTTAAGAGCATTGGTCTCGAATTGGAGACAATCAATTTGGCACCATTATGCTCAGCATAGGACATCAAATTATAGAGCTTGGAAAGAGCTTTTCATTGATACCTTGTATGTCCCCTAACTCTCTCTAGATCTAAAGTTATGATCTTTGGAAATTTGACACACAATTTAGCTCAGTTCACAAGTATTGTGTTCAACTCAAGTATTGAGCTCGACCTCGAGAGCATTGTGCTCAGCTTGGGTATTAAGTTCAACCTTGGCAGCATTGTGCTCAACTTGGGTATTAAGCTTGGCCTCGGAAGCATTGTTCTCAGTTTGGGTATTAAGCTCGGCCTCGAAAGAATTGTGCACTGCTCAGAGATTAAGTTCGGGGACGGACATTGAGCTTGATGATATCATGAGAGCAATTGATAATATGAAGCCTTAATATGCATATGTTTTTTGATAATAACTAAGTAAAAAAAAAGTCCTAAATGTATCTCAAAATCATGTATGAGTATGCTTAATATTATTGCTTAACAAATTTCTATCCAAGTGCATTAAAAAGCCAGCAGGATCGATACTCAGAGAGAAACATATCGATATGTGAGTAAACAGATTGATATATCAAGGAGGATCGATACAAAGAAATAATGATATCGATATTTGCTTAGACAGTAGCTTCAAATGAAATCACCAATGCAACCAGATTGATATATGGAGATTAGTAGATCAATACATGGTCTTCACAGAGAGTTGCAAAATAATTACAGAGGCAACCAGATCGATACATGGTCTTTACAGAGAGTCAAAAAATAATTATAAAGGCAACCAGATTGATATATAGAGATCAGTAGATCGATACATGGTCTTCATAAAGAGTTGTAAAATAATTACAGAGGCAACCAGATCGATACATGGTCTTCACAGAAAGTTGAAAAATAATTATGAAGCATACCACACCGATATCCTACATTAACAGATCGATACACTAAAACTCAAAAATAACTTCAATAGAAATAGATCGATACTTGGAGAATAAAATATCGATACTCGGGATATAAATCGTACTTTCCACTTAAAGAGATTGATACATGGAGAAACGGATCGATACTCTCTTTGCTTTTAAAAGTCAACGGTAACTTCTATAGCATTAATGGCGAACAATAAATGCATAAAATCAAGCCGTTGGACAAATGTTGCTTTATAAAAAGGATGAATATAAATAGAAGATACATAGTGAAGTAAAATAGTACAATCACTTGCAATTAATATTAACAAGAATCCTTGAACAACATTTTTATATGTAAACAGTAAAGTTTGTCCCTCTACTGTAAATCTTTCAAATCTTGTATGAGAGAAATTTCTTGTGAGAGCTTATTGAAATATTTACTTTAATGTGAGAGCAAAGATCAAATATATAATTGTAATTTGGTATTAGGTAAATCTTCTTCTATACAAAAGAAGATCAATTTTTGGGTTACTTTAACCTGTAGAAAAGAAGTTGTAAGGTTTCCTTTCACTTCAAAAAAAATGTACTTAGTCTATTTTGTCCCTTCAAAACAAGAAGTTAGTTGAACTTTGGTGGAAGTGATTTACATCCGAGAGAGTGGACATAGGCCAAGATTTGCTAAACCACTTTAAAACTATATTTGTATCTTTCTCTCTCTTACTATTGTTTTATTGCTGCACTATATTGCATACGATTTTAATTGCAAAATTTTAATAACCCAATTCACCCCCCTCTTGGATATTGCCAACTGGGCCAATAAGTGGTATTAGAGTTTAACTCAATTAAATAGAACTCACAACCTTGAGGAGTAGATTAAAATGGCATATAGCAGTAATCTTACACATATAATAGAGGGATAATCTACGAATAGAGCACTATTCATTAATGGAACAGATTACGCTTACTGGAAAAAGATGATGTAAATCTTCTTAACAACATTAAATTTTGAAATCTTAAATGTAATAGAAGATGGGTACCATCCACCCACAACTAAGGATGAAATCACTATAGAGAGGAAATTAAAACAAAAAAGGGAATGGACTCCCGAAGAGAGAAATAGGTTCACCTTAAATGGAAAGGCAATAAACATTCTCTATTATGCCTTAGATAGAGCCGAATTCAATAGAATTTCAAGATGTGAAATAGCTAAATCAATTTGGAACATGTTAGAAGTTACACATGAAGGAACTAGTAGAGTTAAATGTTATAAAATTAGTATGATAGTTCATGATTACGAATTGTTTAAAATAAAACCGCATGAGAGTATAAAAGACATGTTTACTCGTTTCACTAACATCACTAATGATTTAAAAGCTCTTGGTAGAACTTACTTAAATACAGATATCATGACAAAAATTTTAAGGAGTCTACCTAGAAGTTGGGAAGCTAAAGTTACAACAATTAAGGAAATAAAGGATTTGAGAACCTTACCTTTCGAAGAACTTCTCAGATCACTCATGACATACGAGCTTGAAAGTAGACGAAATGATGATGAGGATAAAGAAAATGGCAAAAGAAACATAGCACTAAAGAGCACCAAAAAGGAAGAAAAGAAAGATAAGAGTGAACAAGATTTCGATGAATATGATTTTCTTCTCATGGCCAGAAAATTTAGAAAATTCTTCAACAAAGAAGGGTCCAAGGGAAGAAACTAGAAAAGAAGAGACTGTCCAAGAAAGGATGGATTCAAGAAAAGCTTTGAAAAGGAAAAAGAAAAAGGGAGATAAATCATATGCTATGAATGCAAAAAACCAGGGCATACACGGCCCAAATGTCCATTACAAAAAGATAAGGACAAGAACAAGAAGAATACGATGAAAGTAACAGAGGATGACTCATTTAGCGAAGAGAGCACCTCTTCATCGGAAACCGAGCAAACAAATTTTTGCCTTATGGGAAAACAAGAAAATGAGGTAACCTTTCTAGATCAAAACTCTTCATATTATGATATATATTCAAATAGTGATGATGATCTATTAGATGATGACTTGAGTGCATTATATGAAAAACTCAGAAATGATTTTCAAGTTTTATATACAAAATATAAATAAGCAAAGAAAAAGAACTCTATAGTATTAAAAGAAAATGACTCATTAAACTAAAAGTTAAAGAACTAGAAATTAAGAGTGAATAAAGATGAAAATAAAATTTTGAAAGGTGAGATAGTTTCTCTCAAAGAAGTCTTAGATAAATTTAAACAAGAAAAATAATTATTGGATAAGCTTTTAGGTAGTCAAAGATTAGTATTTGATAAAGCCGGACTTGGATATAAACAAGTAATCAAACAAAGTCTTATGCAAACTACTTTGTGAAAGCTAAACAACAAGTAACATCATCTATTACTTGTCATTATTGCAATAGAAAAGATCATTATAGCAACACATGTTTACATAAGAAAAATAAGTATAATGGACCTAAAATGATGTGGGTACCTAAAGGAATACAACTTAAGGAAATTATGCATGCTAAAATGGTCAAGACCTTTAAGGGTAGAACTAATATCTATAGACCCAAAATCATTTAGTTACCAAAATAAACTTGCTATTTTTGTAGGTACCGCATGTGAAGAACAATAAGTATAAAAAGAAGTGGTTCCTTGATAGTGATTGCTCGAGATATATGATAGGAAACAAGAAGCTATTTCTTAATCTAAAGAAAGAAGAAAGAAAGAAGAAAGAAAAGATATAATATTTAGAGATAATAGTCGAGGCAAGGTAAAAGGTATTGATACCATTGACCTTAATTCAATCTCAATTAAAGATGTTATATATGTTAAAGGTCTTAAATATAATTTGTATAGTATTAATTAATTGTGTGATCATGGATATAAAATCATGTTTCTTATGAATGGGTGTAAAGTTTTGGATGAGCATGAAAATAAATTATTCTATGCACCTAGGAACAATGATGTATATGTCATAGAACTAGAAAAATTAAATGAAATAAATGACATGTTTGCAAGCTCATTGTGATGATTCTTGGATGTGGCATAAAAGGTTAGGACATTGTAGCTTGGATTTATTGCGAAAACTTGCCAAACAAGGTCTATTGGGAGATATTCCTAATCTAAAATTTATAAAAGACAAAGTGTGTGGTCCTTGCCAATTAGGAAAACAAGTTAAAACATCTTTCAAATCTAAAAACTTAGTTTCCACAACTAGACTCTTAGAACTATTACATATGAACCTCTTTGGACCAAATAGGATAGCATTATTAGGAGGAAAACTATATGCATATATAATTGTGGATAATTATTTAAGTTTTACATGGGTTTTCTTCTTGGCAAATAAAAGTAATACATTTGAAACTTTTGATAAATTCTCAAGAAAAGTTGAAAATGAAATAGGCTTCAAAATTATAAAGATTAAAAGTGATCAAGGTGGAGAATTTGTAAACAAAGAATTTGAAAACCTTTGCCATAAGAATGGATATTTCAAAATTTTTCTGCACCTAAAATCCCACAACAAAATGGAGTTGCCGAAAGAAAGAATAGAACTTTTCAAGAAATAGGTAGAACAATACTAAGTGAATATAACCTACCAGAATACTTTTAGGCTAAGGCTATTAACACCACATGTCATATAACCAATAGAGTTCTAATTAGAAAGATATTGAACAAAACTTCATAGAAGTTAATTTTTCAAAGAAAACCTAAAATCAAATACTTTAAAGTATCTAGATGTAATTGTTACATTCTTAATACCAAGAATAACTTAGGAAAATTCGAGCCAAAGTCCGATCTAGGAATATTTCTAGGCTATTCATCAAACAATAAAGCTTATAGAGTGTTCAACTAGAGAACTCAAGTTGTGGAAGAAAGTGTGCACATAACCTTTAACGAATATGATCCCGACTTAGCCAAGTTAGTTGTTAAAGAAAAGAAGAAAGAATTAGAAGCAATTGAAAATTTGGAAAACTTAAACTTAAATGATGAGTTTTTGAAAAATTAAAGTGGAATTGTAGAAATAGTTCAAATTATTAAGGAACTCCCAAAAGCGTGGAAATATAATTTTAGTCATCCAAAAGAACTAATAATAGGTGATCCTTGAACAGAACAGTGAGCTTGAGTATGCTTTGTTTCCGTGAGCAGCGAAAGCGTGATGCACGAAACGAACTTCCGAGTACGCAATCGCCACAAGGAAGCCATGGCCATCTCAATGAACCTACGGAATAGGCTCCCAATCGATCTTGACATACACACATGCATGTTTCGGGTTTCAAAAATCATGCTTTGTTTCAAAAAACAAAAGCAAAGAAAAAACTAACCTTTAGCCTTGCAATCTGAAACAGCAACTACCTTACTTCCTTGGGTATCCACACATGTCGGTGTTGATGATGCCGGTTTCGGCTTGGTTAGGATCTTTGAGCTTTGGTTTAAGCTTCACCAAGCTTTCCAAGCTCTCTCTCTAGTTCTTGTTCTAGTTCTAGTTTACAACCAAAACACTACACCAAGCTTTGCTTTACTAAACTAGTCTTAGTTGAAGAAGAAGAAAAAGCTCCTGGTTTCTCAAAACACAGAAGAAAACCGTAAAACAAAGAAGTAAAAAACTTACTCTACTCTTTTTTTATAACGTATTCTTTGTGTATATATATATACATATATTTATATGTAAGCTTAACCCTTACACTTTCTTATTAAACAAATCTTTTCTCCGACTCCCACAATCATGAATCAACCCACTTGCATTTACAAAATATCATAAAGAGATTAATGCAAGAAGATGAGTCATGATGTTTTAGGTCAGCAATGTGCATTATTAACCAAATACATGCATCACATTAATACACATATACACACACATTAATACATTATAAATATAATATATATACATTAATCAAATTAACATATATATATATATGTGTGTGTGTGTATCAAAATGAGAGAGAGAGAGAGAGATATAATCATGTATCCAAAAACACCTTTTCAGAAACACGTGCTTTGACCAGAGATTTCGTTTCCCATGTATGACATCCCTGCCTAGGATCTCAAGCTCTAATATCTGAGCTAGTAGATTCCGTCTTGGTCATTACTTGTCCTTTTACACCTAAACACATTGTTAGCAAGCTTCTTTCATCAAGCATGGCTAGCCTGGTGCAATATACACAAGTGAACGATGTGCCTCAATGCAGAGGGCAACTGTGACACCTTAGGTTAAAGGACTAGTGGTACACTGGTATGGCTGTGTGATGTATCACTGACTGTGAATAATCATCCATGTGATTCGTCACGTTTGGTTACGTTTAGTAACACGTACTCTAACGTATTACTCATGTTTATACTCTTGTGACATGAGACTCATCACCCAACTATTAACATCAAATATTATTCCTTGACAGCATCAAACATGCCAGTCATGTAATGTCATACTCCTATATGACAATACCTCAACTGGGAATTAATTCGGATGTATTTAGATAAGACTTTGTACTCATATCTACAACTCTTTGCAAATAGAGTCCTGATATCATAATACATCATGGGATCTCATTTTGCATTTTATATATAATATATATATATATGTAACTAAATATGCAAAATGATATAAATGCCATTTTATTAATCATAAAATAATTTACAATAAATTATAAAGTTATATATACATAAGGATGATATCCTTAAATCATATGACACGATTGGTTCTAGAAGAAAGACAAGAGAAATTAATGAAAATCTACATAAAGTTCAAAATCTAGCATTTGTCTCTCAAATAAAACCAAAACAAGTTGAAGAAGCCTTAAGTGATAAAAATTGGTTAATGACTATGCAAAAAGAATTAAATCAATTTCAAAGAAAAGAAGTTTGGACCTTAGTATCTAGACCAAGTGATTATCCAACTATAGGTACCAAGTGGGTATTTAGAAATAAACTTGATGAGAATGGCAACATCTCTCGAAATAAAGTTAGATTAGTGGCTCAATGATATAATCAAGAAGAGGGAATAGACTATAATGAAACATATGCTCCCATAGCAAGATTGGAAGCCATTAGAGTGCTCTTAGCATTTGCATACTACAAAAATTTCAAACTTTATCAAATGGATGTAAAAAGTGTTTTTCTAAATGGTTTTATAAATGAAGAAGTTTATGTAGAGCAACTTCCTGGTTTTGAAAACCACAAATTTCCAAATCATGTCTTTAAACTCACTAAGGCACTTTATGGTCTAAAACAAACACCTAGAGCTTGATATAAAAGACTTAGTGAATTTTTGCTAAAACCCAACTTTATGAGGGGGAGTGTTGATACCACACTTTTTATTAAAATCAAAGATGATGATATTTTATTAGTGTAAATCTATATTGATGATATCATTTTTGAAAGCACAAATGAGTGCTTCTGCATTAAATTTTCAAATTTTATGAAAAGTGAATTTGAAATGAGTTTGATGGGAGAATTAAATTTCATTTTAGGACTTCAAATTAAACAAACAAATGATAGAATTTACATCTCCCAATCAAAGTATATTAAAAAAATTTAAAGAAAATTTAACTTGATAGATGGCAAATCCATTCTAATCTCTATGAACACTTCCACTTCACTAGACAAAACTGAAAAAGGAAAGAGTATAGATCAAAGATTATATAGAGGCATGATAGGATCATTACTTTATTTGACCGCCTCTAGGCCTGATATTCTTTATGGAGTGTGTGTTTGTGCAAGATAAAAAGGTCTTAAATGTATCTCAAAATCATGTATGAGTATGCTTAATATTACTGCTTAACAAATTTCTATCTAAGTGCATTAAAAAGCCTGTAGGATCGATACTCAGAGAGAACATATCGATATGTGAGTAAACAGATCGATACAAGATCAATAACAGATCGATACATCAAGAATGATCAATACAAAAAAAATAAAGATATCGATATTTGCTAAGATAGTAATTTCAAATGAAATCACCAATGCAACCAGATCGATACATGGAGATCAGCATATCGATGCATGATTTTCATAGAGAGTTACAAAATAATTATAGAGGCAACCAGATCGATACATGGTCTTCAAAGAGAGTTGCAAAATAATTACAGAGGCAACCAGATTGATACATGGAGATCGGTAAATTAATATATAGTCTTCACAAAGAGTAGCAAAATAATTACAAAGACAACCAAGTTGATACATAGAGATCAGCAAATCGATACATGGTTTTCACAAAGAGTTACAAAATAATTACAGAGTCAACCAGATCGATGCACGGAGAGAAGAGATTGATACATGGTCTTCACAGAGAGTTTGAAAATAATTACGAAGCAAACCAAATCGATATTCTGCATCAATAGATCGATACACTAAAACTCAAAAATGACTCCAGCAGAAACAGATCGATACTTGAAGAATAAAATATCGATACTTGGGATACAAATCGTACTATTCACTTAAAGAGATCAATACTCTATTTACTTTTAAAACTCAACGGTAACTTCTGCAACATTAATGGCGAACAATAAATACACAAAATCAAGCCGTTGGACAAATGTTGCTTCATAAAAATGATGAATATAAATAAAAGATACATAGTGAAGCAAAAGAGTACAATCATTTGTAATCAATATTCACAAGAATCCTTGAACAACATTTTTATACATAAATAGAAAATTTTCTCTCTCTACTGTAAATCTTTCAAATCTTGTGTGAGAGAAATTTCTTGTGAGAGCTTATTGAAATATCTACTCTAGTGTGAGAGCAAAGATCAAATATACTATTGTAATTTAGTATTAGGTAAATCTTCACTCGTACTAAAGAAGATTAATTTTTGGGTTACTTTCACCCATAAAAAAGTTGTAAGGTTTCCCTTCACCTTAGAAGGAGTGTACTAGATCTATCTTGTTCCTTCAAAATAAGAAGTTAATTGAACCTAGGTAGAAGTTATTTGTATCTGAGAGAGTGAACGTAGGCAAAGATTTGCCGAACCACTATAAAATTGTGTTTGTATCTTTCTCTCTCTAACTACTATTTTATTGCTACACTGCATTGCGTATAGTTTTAATTACAAAATTTAAAAAACCCAATTCACCCCCCTCTTGGGTGTTGCCAACTGGGTTAACAGAGCTCAGGTCAAACATTGAGCACGGGTCGGCCATTGATCTCATGGTTGGACTTTGAGCTCGCATAAGGGTTATTCTAAAATGAAATTAGAATGTTTCGAGGGCTCTTTAGTAAGGTAAATGAGTTCAGATTTAGTTTTATAAGTACTCATTCGAAAGGGTTTTCTATATAGAACAATTTTGTCTTGTATAAGATTTTCCTAAAAAAGTCTCTATTTTTTATAAACTGTGGACAACCATTGGAAGGTCTAATCTATCCGAATTATTTCCTTTCTCATCCAAACCAATTCCGACCTTAATCCATTTATGTACTAACTTAAACCTTTAAACCTAGTTTTAACACTTCAAACACAACCATTTAAGGAATTTATTCATGTTCTAATGCTTCATTTAACACAATGTCACAAATCAAAATTTTAACTCATGCATAGTAAAACCCATATCAAAATTTACTCCTAAATTATCTTTAAACTTAAAGATGGGTGTAATAATTACCAAAACTCAAGAGAAATATTTTGATGTGCTTGAAATTCTTGGACTTGAAGAATCCGCCAAATTGACTTCAAACCTTGCTTTCTTCCTTGCTCCTTTTTACCTTCTCTAGTCCAAAATTGGTACTAAATTAAATTGGGGATGGCGATAAATCATTTGACAATGAAAATTTGAAAGACAATCGACCCAAATTTGAAGTGATTTAGCCGAAGGTTGAGAGAGAAATGGAGAAAACAAATTTACGAGAAAGGAGAAGAATGAGAGTCGAATACACACCAGAAAGAATAGCAATTCTTTTTTATTTTGATATGCAAAATTTTATTGAGACCCCCTATTCTTTTAAAAATTCTGAAAAAAAATTCAGAACTTTAGAAAACCTTCATTTTTAGTATTTATATTCACAAAATAGGGTTTACAACCATAATCTAGGATAAGCACAAGTTCCGGTCTTTTCTCCATCTCTTGTTGCCGGCTCTAGTTATCCCTAGGGCTTTTGGTTTTTATTAGTTGGGTGGCTCGCTTCGCAGAGTTTAAGAAGAGGAATATAAATTATTAGGGTTTTCATTTTATTATATATATATATATATTATTTATAATAAAAGGGTCAACATTATTTCATATCAACAAATACAGAAAATGTCTCATGTCTGTCAAATATAAAAGAGTAACATATTTGTGAATACCATTTAGTTCAGACTAGTAAGAATAATCTTTGCAGAGAAATCGAATATCAAATAAAAGCTATGATTAGTAGCCAATACATGTAGGTTTATTGCAAACCATAATCTTAATCAAAGTAAAGCTCTTTAATCTTGATCAAAGAAATTTGATGCCACCCCGCTCAATTTGCCTTTGTGTTGAAGAAAATGGCTATCAAGAAGCTAAATAGTGTTAAAGTTGAAGAATCAATGGATGATGTAAATGCAAAATGCAAGGATTTAGATATGCAGATCAATTGACATTTCTAATGTTATTATGTGTTACTTGTTACTTATTTCTAATGCAAGGATTACCTGGTTGAATTCCTTGTGTAAGAGTACTAATAAGTATGTGTTAATTATTAATGTGTTACTTAAAAATTATAGATTATTAATGATAATAAGTATTAATAAGAAAAAGATAACATCATAATAAATGTAATTATACTTTTAAACTTTATATGACCATATTAGTAATGATATATATTAGTGTGTTACATAACATTATAGATTAATAATCATGTATAATAACAATTGATGTCTTACTTTTAAATTATAGATTAAGAGTACTATATATATATATATGATATATCCTTGATTGACATTGTTAATTTATTAAAATAAAAAATATTAAAAAAACTTCAAAAATAATAGAAGTTACTTACTTATAATTATAAGTTATAATAAATTAATAACTATATATTTGTTTAATTTGACCCATTAAACTATATATTAAATACCAATTAGTTAATAACTAATAAGTAGTAATTAGTTTAAATACCAATTAGTTAATAAGTATTAATAAGTTTAATTAGTTTAAAAAATACTAATATATAGTTTAATTTGACACATTAAACTATATATTAAATACCAATGAAATAATAACTAATAAGTTTAATAGCTATATATTAATTAGTTAACCCACTCATGAGTCTATGACTTAACCCAATGAACCCAATATAGCTTAACCTGACTACCTAATTTGCTAAACATTTAAACTCTCTTCCTCAAATCGCAAATAACTTTATCAATTCAATAATCACAAAAAATCAAAAGATAATGACAAATTAAAGTGAATAATTCAATAGCTACATTATATTAATAATGATGAAAAATAAATTATTACATATTTAATGTAAAATATATATTATTTTCTAATTTAGTGATATTATTTAGCGTCACCAATTATGTTATACATAAGTGACAACTATATATAGTCACCAATTATGTCATACATTTTCATATTAGTTGTGAAAATAAATATAATATCATTAATACTTATATTTTGGTAACGTGATATACGTCACCAATGATGTTATACATAGGTAACAACTAAATATCGTTTCCTATAATTCTACATCAATTTGATTTAATCAGTGACAGATGAATAATGTCATTAAATTAATTAATTTATTATGACATTACTTAATATTGTCATACATTGGCATACTATTTGTGGTGATAAATATAATATCATTAATACTTATATTTTGGTGATGATAGTGTACATCACCAATAATGTTATACATAGGCGACAACTAAATATCGTTCCCTATAATTATACATCAATTTGATTTAATCAGTGACCGATGATTAATGTTATTAAATTAATTAATTTATTATGACATTATTTAATATTGTCATACATTGACATACTATTTGTGACAATAAATATAATATCATTAATACTTATATTTTTGTAACGATGGTGTACGTCAACGATGATGTTATACATAGGTGACAACTAACTATCGTCACCTATAATTATACATCAATTTGATTTAATTAGTGACGGATGACTAATGTCATTAAATTAATTAATAAATTATGACATTACTTAATATTGTCATACATTGGTATACTATTAGTGATGATCAATATAATGTCATTAATACTTATATTTTGGTGACAGTGGTTCACATCACCTATTATGTTATAAGATATATGACCAAATCATAGTTATGATTAATAGTGTAATTAACATTAGTGACATCATATCCAATGAGGTATAAAAAGCAAGATGTTTTAAAATTCGTCACAAAACACATTTTTAATTGATGACATAATATAATCGTCATCTAATATTTAAGTCATCACTAAAAATATTTTCCTTCATCAAATTTTGGTAGAAAATGTTGGCGCCAAATTTTTGTGACGTTATTATGTAACCAAATAAAATATCATTACGTAAAATATTCAAACCAAGAAAATGAGTGACGAATTAATAATTTCGTTATATTATGTCTTTTATGTGTGACAAAAAGAAAATATGGCACATGTATATTCATCATTAATTATCAAATTTGTTGTAGTAAAACAAATAGGTTATTTGCTGACCACACCTCATATTTGTAGTCATTTGATTGCATCGTACTATAATTCAGATAGATCTAATAAATAACGAGGATAAAATGGGCTGTAGGGAGAGGCATGTCCATGTCTTTCCTGACAAAGGTAATAATATTTTGTAAACTTAGTGGAATATTATTACATGAGCTTGGATTTTCTAAGTTTACATCCTATGGTAAATTAAAACTTTTGAGTTTATTCTGAAAATAAAATTTTTGTTGTAAGTTTTGTCGCAATAAACTAGAATGATTTTAGACATCATGTTTAAATCTTCACGATTTTCAGTCAATTTTTTTTTAGTTATTTTAATTAAGAGTGGACAACAAGCTTAACTAAAAAACTTATGTTGATAATTCTACAATTAAAAAAAATTATTAGAAAATAAGAGTTGTAATTAAGAGACATTTTTTCCAATTTAGGAAAATCTATTCATTTTAAATTTAGGAAGCAAAAAGTTTATTAAAACAAGGTTTAGAGTTTCATTATATATATATATATATATATATATATAATTCTCAACTGTGTTTGAACTTTTGGGAGAGCCTTTGTCTGAGCCTAAGAGAAAGATTTGTGCTATTTTTGTTCTTCCTTGCTCTTGTTTTTATTTTTTTAAGTTGTTCAAGTATTTTTTCATGCTTTAAAGTGAAAACAACTTACTAAAAAAAATGAATAACTTCTATTTTGATAAATTTAAAAAGACAATTATTTTAAGTGTTGTGAAGATATAGTTGCATTCTTCTTCAGAAGACAAATAAGACATTTTTGGGGAGAATAATTTGTGTTAGTTGAAAAGTGTTCAAAGACATCAAAGCGAGAGGATTTCGTTGAACAAATTTACCTAAAAGATTCAACACAACGTCGACAACATAAAGAGGGAGTCTTTAGTTTTGTATAAGTTCATAGGTGTCTGCATCATTTTTATTTTTTAGTGGATTATTTTTGCTAGATGTGGCCCTGTAGATGTAGCATTGGAAAATTTGAACCATGTTAAAATTATTTGTCTTCTTTACTTGCTTTGTGATTTGTTATTTTAATTAATTGATAAATTAATTAAAGTTGGTAATTACTTTCAAAACAAATCTATCAACATGTGATTTTCAAAACTTAATATAGGTATATATTTTATATTGTTTCCATGCGTGTTGAATATAATACTCTAATTACATTACGTAATATATAATGTATACATATCATCAAATATAATGATTTATTATTAATAGTAATTTTTAGATTGAATGTATAGGTTATTATAATTTATTAGATTGTTATAGATTATATATATATATATATATATATTTATTTAATATGCACTCTCCTTTTCTTTGAATAAAGCTCAAACTTATAATTGAACTAAAAATTAAAAATTTTGAAACAAACCTTAAATGTTATATACAATTGTTATACCATAAATTTGATCATCTCGATCAAGCCACTTTGGCTTATCATTACTGTGAGTTATCTTTGCCATTAATTGCTGAAGTTGGATCATTTTAGCCAAATCAAATAAGAGAAAACATGGATAAAATTATCCATGGGAAAAATAATCTAACACTAAAGAAAATTTCTCTTCCTAATGTGAAATTTTCAAGTTTCCTTGATGAAGATAAAATAGAGAATATGCAAAGGAAATATGTATAAAGTGTTTCTCGTATTTTAGCTTAAGTTTCTTATTATGTTACAATGTATTTATATACAAGCATTTGGGGGAAAAAAAACCCTAGTAAATTCTTGTCATTTTGTGTCATGAGGTGTCTATGTAACAATACTATACAGTTGTACATAGTATTATGCTCCTTTATCACATTGTAGAATATGCATCACCATTCTTTTATGTAGCAACCTCATACACCTTGCTTCTACTGTGACCTTTGTTCTCGCAGTTCTTTTGGTGGTCCAGCTTTCAAGTTGATGAGTTGAGATGGTTAGCCAGTAAGCTTATGTAGAGATATTACATCTAACACTTCTTTTAAAACTCAGCTATTTGGTAAGATACTAAGTTTGCATCTCATATTTTTGAACCTTTTAATTGGCAGTGGCTTTGTTAGTATTTTAACTACCTGGTCTTGTGTAGGCGCATACCTTATTGTTTTCTACTAGCAATCATTTCTTTTACAAAATGCACATCCATTTCAATGTGTTTAAATCTCCTATGAAGTACTGGATTTGTAGCTAGAGAAGCTAGACTAATGTTATCACAACATATTACTAGTGCGTGATGAATCTTGATCTTTAATTCAGATAGCAGAAAGCAAATTCAAATTATTTCTGTTGTTGTCATGGCTAATGATCTGTACTTAAATTTTTTGCTTAATCTAGATACCACTCTTTATTTCCTTGAGTTCTAAGATACAAGATTTCTTACGAGATAAACTTCAAAGCCACTAACTAATCTTGTGTCATTAAGATCAGTTACCCAATCGACATTAGTGAAACCAATTATATTAATTCTTTTCCATTGTACGTAGTGAGGCCTTAGGTTTAAGGTACCTTGAAGATATCTCTAGACTATTTTGCACCTTAACCAGTGAGCTTGTTTAAAACTTTCCAAGAATTGATTTAGCTTATTAATTGCAAAGGTTATTTTAGGTCTTGTGAGAATCACATACTACAGGGCTCCAATCAAGCTTCTGTATAATGTGCTATCCTTGAAGTCATTTCGACCTTCCTTAGTGAATTGATCACTTGTGCTCATTGGAGTAGGACTTGGTTTGTAGTTAGTCATGCTTATTTTCTTAATAAGATCTTGAATGTACTTCTCTTGACTCAAGTGCATTCCATGTTGATCTCTTTTAACTTCTATTCTAAGAAAGTATATCAAGGATCCTAAGACTTTCAAGGAGAAGGTTTCATCAAGCCTCTTAAAGAATTTGTTCATTGTTTCTTTTTCACTTCTAGTTATCAAAATATAATCAACATTTATCAAAAGGATCACCATGTATTATTTTTCAGAGAATAGAAAGAGAAAGATTTCAAATTTTAAGTTTTCAAACCTTAATTGTATTAAGGCAAATCTTAGCTTCTCATACCAAGTCTTGAGTGTTTGTTTGAGGCCATATAAAGTCTTATTAAACTTTCATACATTATTTAGTTTTCATTTATCTTCAAACCACTTTGGTTATGGCATATAGACATTTTTTGATAAGTTTCTATTGAGAATAGCATTGTTGACATCTACATGTTTAATGTCTCATCTAAAATGCATAGCTAGAATTAGCACCACTCTTATTGTAGAGGATCTCACCATTAGACTAAAAGTCCCAATGAAATCCACCCTAACTGTTTGATTGTACCCGTTGGCCATTAACCTAGCTTTGTGTCTTATAGCTTACCTATTAGAATTGTGTTTGACCTTGAACACCCATTTGTTTCCAACTAATTTAGGCTTAGGGGATGTGGTACTAGATCTCATATTTGATTTTTCTTCAATGCTTCATATTCTTTTAGCATAACATTCTTCCATTGCTGATCACATAGGCCTTTTAAGGCTATTTCTAATTTTTATTTTTCATTTTTTATCTTTTTATTTTTTCTATTGATACAGCTTAGACTTGAAGAATCCTACTTTTGATCTTGTTATCATGTCATGAGTGTTTCCTCCTTTATTAATAATTATGACTTATCTCTGATGATTGACTTCCATGCTAATCTATTATAGTGAATGGGTTTTCTGTGTCTTCTACATTTTGGTTCAGTGTTTCTATATTTGGAGTGTGTATGGCAGAAATTGGTTCATTTGTTGAGGGTTGGTTAGATGATGGTGATGATGCTTGAGTGATTGCATAAGTGGTAGGAGTAGACTCTTTTTTTATTTCTTGTGAGAAGATTAGAGGGAATGGCACAATTCTTAGTTGTGAATAGTCAAATATGTATGAATTTACTATAGACTTTTTGACACTGTTGAAAGATGAATTAGATTAAATGGAAAGTCCTTTTCATTGACAACAACATGTTTAGCAATATAGACCTTAGTTAGACTACTAAGGCATCTACAACCTTTGTGCTTTGGATTATATTCTACAAAGATGCATTTATTAGCATGGTATTGCAGTTTATGCTAATTGTAGACTCTTAGATGTGGAAAACAAGCATGGCCAAAGATTTTTAGGAAAGAATAGTCAGTGCATTTGTTGAATAGTTTTTGATAAGGTGTGCTATGGTTTGGCATCTTGTTTATTAGAAAAATTAAAGTTTCAAAGGCTTCATACTAGAAGGTGAAATAAAGATTTGCTTGAGTAAAGAGACTGAAGCCAGTTTCTATTATATGTTTGTGCTTCCTCTTTACTCTTCCAATTTGATGAGAGGTATAGGGACAAGTGAGTCTTAATGTCATGCCTTATTGTTTAAGAAAGGATTCAAGTGTTTTGAATTTCCCTTCATTGTCAGTTTGTAATGTTGTGATTTTTCTATTTAAAAGGTTTTCAATTTGTTTTTTAAACTCAAAGAATGTTAGTGTAGTTTGTGATTTAGTTTAGAGAAAGAAGATCTATGTATATTTGTTGAAATCGTCTATAATACTTATGTAGTATTTGTAGTTATTTTTAGATGAGATGGGTGTTGGTCCCTAAAAGTCTGAGTATAACAATTCTAAGGGTCTACTTACGCATAATTGACTACTTTTGAAGTTCATTTTGTGATTTTTACCTAGTTGGCAACGAATGTAAGAGTTTGGAAATTGAATATTACCTAGGATTCTTACAAGCAGAGATAATCTTTTTGAGAGTTTGGTCATTAGGATGGTCAAACCTCTTATAAAGAATATCCATATCTAAGCTACTTCAAGAATTTGGATTAACACATACTCTGACCTACAATGGATGTCCACTAGATTATCAACATTGACGAATGCAAATAAAGACACAACACTATTTGGTTTCTTATTAAAAGACTCATTTCCAATCTCTTTCTCTTTCTTAAGCATGTAAAGACCTTTGCTAGCCATTCTTATTAGCACCACCTTTTGCATCTCGTCCTTCACAACAATAGCATAATAATCTTGTCCCAAGCCATTGAGGACATAATCAATGAGATCATCTTTACTTATGCTATTTCCAGAGATTGCAAGAGCATTCGCTATGGTTCTTATTTTTGTAACATACTTATTGATGGTCATTTGTGCCTTTTTTTTAATTTGAAGCTGATTTTTCAATTGCATGATAATTGCCCGAGATTGTAAGGAGTATAATTTGTTGACTGTACCCTATAGTTCCTTGAAAGTGAAGCAATTGGTGAAGGATGTCATTGCAATCTCACTAATTATTGAGAGAAGCCAACTTAGAAATAGTTTGTCTCGTTTCGTTCACCAAAGGAATTTTGAATTTTTAGTGGCTTTAATGTTTTCTTCTTCATCTGGGATGTTGATGAATCTATCAAAAAATCTTTTACAATCGTCAATGAAGCCCTTAAGGTCATTTCCCCTTATTATGGGAAACATTTGTTGTTGGCCCAAGTGTCACACCCAAGAAAGGGGTGAATTATATTTTAATAAAATTTAAAAGAATTAAAAATTGATTCACTCAACTATGTTTTTTTTCAAGCAATGATATACAAATATATGCAACAATCAAATGAACAAATTATAAATGCTTGAAATGTAAAAAAAATAAGGAAATAAGAAAGCAAACTCAAAGTTTTATAATGGCTTGACAAATGCGACCTATGTTTATTCTCTCGGCTTCACATCAATGATCTACTAGTCTCCTTGTTTGATCTGGGTCAAGTGTAACTCAATTACAACTCTTTCTTCACAGTAAAGGATAACCACAACAACCTAATTTAATCCAAGTGAAGTGTAACCCAAAATAGAGAATTAACCTAAAAAAGATATAGAAAAATTATCCTCTCAAATGATTGATTTACAAATTTATAGCTCACACTTGATTGATGAATCTTAGCTTTTATCACTTGTTCTCTTTTTGAATAATTTATTTTTCTCTGCTAAGAGAGCTCTTATTTATAGTTCATAAGATATTCCAAATGATTTCCAACGGATAGTTTGACTTTCTATTTGAAGAAATTTCACAAAAACTAGCCGTTATATTTAAAAGTTGAGACAGGTATCAATTTGTGTGGCCTAAGGTATCGATCTGTTTGTCTAAATTCAAATTTTAATTTTTTCTCGACAACGAATATCGACCTATTCTTCTTCCTGTATCAATCTATGCAAGTTTGTAATTATTTTTAAAGTCTTTGACTTAAAATATATCGATCTCTTTAGTAAAGGTATTGATCTGGTCAAACTTGTAATTTCTTGTAAATTCTCAGACTTGACTATATCAATCTGTTATGAGAAACATATCGATCTAATCCAAGTTATAATTTCTTCTGAAGTCTCTGACATTTAAAGTATTGATCATCTTCCTTATAAATATCGATTTAGTTCAGTTGATAATTTCTTTCGAAGTCTCTA
Source organism: Cedrela odorata (assembly GCA_035584115.1). Lineage (NCBI taxonomy): Eukaryota > Viridiplantae > Streptophyta > Magnoliopsida > Sapindales > Meliaceae > Cedrela > Cedrela odorata. The sequence continues at coordinate 36,167 of JAXCLQ010004683.1, forward strand.
ATTTTGAACGTGTCGATCATTTGAACTCTGGATGTTGACCTCTATCATATATATCAATCCTCTAAATTCTATGTATCGATCTTTTAACATGTATCGATCATCAAAACACCATGTATCGATCCTATTTGGCTTAAACACAAATTTCTCACAGAAAATTGTTTAGATTTGCACATAAAAATATTTATACACAATTTCTTTTATACTTAAACATATTCAAGCATATACTTATCATTCTCATTAAGTAATATTCATTTTACAAATGAAATTGACATCATAACAAATGATATACAAACCAATCTTGTTCACCATCAAAAACATATAGAAATTTATATGATATCATCAACAACTTATCAATCTCCCTTATGCATGTGATATCATCACTTGTATCTTCCAAACTAAGAAGTTGTTCTTGTTAAGCTTCACTACTGCACTGATTGAAAGGTTTGTTTGTGTTTATGGTTGAGAAGCTGCATTATTTCATGTGTTCTTATAAGAATTAAATTTGATGGAGCAGCTGCCATGGCGGCTGGCTCTAATACCAAGTTTAAACAAAGAATATGCAAAGGAAATATGCGTAAAGTGTTTCTTGTATTGCAACTTAAGTTTCTTACAACATTCCAAAGTATTTATATACAAGCATTTGAGAAATAAAACCCTAGAAAATTCCTGTCATTTTGTATCATGAGGTGTTTGTGTAACAATACTAGACAACTGTCTATAGCACTATGTTGTTTTATCATATTGTAGAATATGCAACACGATTCTGTTATGCATCAACCTCATCCATCTTGCTTTTGATGTGACCTCTGTTCTTTCAGTGCTTTTGGCAGTCCAACTTTCGAGCTAATGAGCTGAGATGGTTAGCCAACAACATGTTGCAGAGACATTGCATCTCCAACAAATGATATCTGCACTTCCTTTTCAATGTTGATTTAGCCTTCAAAAAGAATTTGCAGGCTCGAATTAAAACCTTTTCCACCGCAAAACTACTTTCATTACCTCCGCTCTAAGGTAACATTTTTTATAACTAAAATCTAAATAAAATTGAATATCTGAATCTAAAAGTTTTGTTTATTTTTTTAATCTTAAATTTGAATATAAGTATTAATTGTTTGATTTTTTAAATAAAAATATAGGAAAATTAATAATTTTACATTTTTTACCTCATTTTAAATGGCACAAAAATAATAAAATTATTTTTAAAATATAAATAAAATTGTTTTTCACCATTACACAAACATAAATTATTTTAATTGTGAATTTTATTATAATTGTTGTTATATGAAAAGTAAATAGATATATATTTTTAATTTATAAAACGAAATTAATAAATATAATTAGAATAAAATAAAAGATTAAAAATTAATAATTACACTATTTTAAAAAATCAAATACCTTATGTAATAGAATTCAATATCATAATAATACTTCTTAATGAACAAATAAATAAACTATAAAATTTTATAAATACACAAAAATATAATAATAATATTTTAATGAAAGTTTTGATGAATGAATTTGGAGGGAGAATTAAAAAAATTGTAACCTTTGAGGAATAAAAAAAAAATTGATAGATTTTATATAGATATATGTAAATAAAATAATTAGGTTGGAATATTTTTTTAAGAAGAGATTTAATAAAAAAAATTCATTTTTCAGATTAAGTCAAAAAGTTTTTAAAAAATTATTTTTTTGTCTTAAAGTAAAACTATCTGATAAATATCATTAACTTAAAAAAAAACAAAATAAACATAGTATTTAACTAAATTCAGCCAATTAATCATTAACACATAAAGAAAACTTAAATATCATGCAAAATAGTTAAATTTTGCAGTTTGTTTTAAGTTATTATATGGCAGAATCAAAGTATTTTGTTTAGGAGGAGCCAATATGCAATATAAGGTAAACAAATTATATGACTAGTTAAACAAACTAACTTTAAGATAATTATTTCACATATTATTTTAAACATTAATTGAAAATAATAGTTGAATACAACATTGTGACAAGCAGTGTATTTAGTATTTTAATTAGCTGGATTAATAATTCTAATGTCTTTAGAATTGATCACTGTATAAAAAGCAAAAAAAAAAAAAAGTAAAGGATAATTACACAAAGTATAGCACATTTATGGTAATTTATAAATAAAACTGTATTAATTTTGATAATTTTTTTTCATTAACTATATATATTCAACACATATGTCAAAATGATTAATTATCATATTAAAGATAATTATTAGAATTGAAAAATAAAAATAAAAAAGAACCCAAGTCAAGGCTATATAATATTGTATTAGTTTAAAAAATTGTTCTTACTTAAGACAAAATTAATTTAAATTTGTTTTACCATAACATAAATAAGAAAATTTAACAAAATAAATAAATAGCAAAAGCATAAAATTAAGAAAAAAAGATCATTTAGTAAAATAATAAAATAATTAGTTGAAATATCCTCCTGGTGCCATGAACTATTGACTGATAATCACCTTTGAAAGGTAAAATAATTTAAAGAACTACATATTTGAATATATGCACTTAAGGAGTCACGTTGAGCTATGAGAAGGCCAATTTTTATATTTTATGTTATCAAATACGGCATATATTTAATATATGCACTTAAAAAGTTACATTGAGGCTTGAGGGCATGGCTCTCTTAGACATCATCAAAATATTGAGTCATAAGTTCACAACCGATGGGTATTATTAATGTATGTATGATAAATGACCAGCATAATATTATAAGGCAACAGTTAAGCTAATATAAGATCTAAACTGTACCTTTAATTGCACTTGCTACCATAATCATTGACTTCTTGAAATTGATCATAGCTACATCTCTTCCTCAGATTTGGTTATCCTGCTAACGCGTCGAGCTTGATCTCTAGTTTCTTTGTGATGGAATAATCGACGAAGTTCTGTATAAACATGCTATGTTCTAATTTCTTACAGGGAAGTTGCGTATTTCGATTTTTAAGCTCTAACAGAGAAGTTATTCTCTTTGATTAATATACAACTGTGAATTAAGAATCAACTTTCTTTTATGTGAAATTGGGTTTATTTGCCAGTTCATTATTACATGTTTAGATATAAAAACAAATAAATTTCAAAATTAAAAGAAAATATTATAATTATTTAATTTTGTATGCTAGGATATTTCACAAATATGGTAATATATTCCATGCCAATCATAATTTCATTAATAGGAAATGAGAAATGAAGTTTGTATAATCATACAGATCACTCATCATAACATCCTTTATTTTACTACACAAACGGCATTTTGGTAGCACGTATTTAATTATATTATTTTAAATAAACTAAATTATAATGTATTGTAATGAGTAGGAATGAATAAAATTTAATATTATATCATATTTGGTGTTGGGTGTATGTATATAAAATATTATTTTATTATTTTATATTAATTTATATTTTATTTAATTCGTTAAAAATAATATAACATTATATATATATATATTATACTATATTTCATTTATGGATAGATAGTAATATAAATTATTTTAATATATAATATTTTAAATTTAAAAAAAAAAAAACAGCACATACAACTATGCACTCATTGATTTGCAAACTAACGAATGTAGTTCAGTCCAATATACCAAACAGATCAGGATCCTTTCTTACTCATTTCTATTTTTAACTTTTAAGTACATGTTAATTTATAACATAATTAATAATAAATGGTTAGATTGTATCTTGAAAAAATTTATAAATTAATTATACATTTTACAATATAAATTAAAACTATCAAAATATAATTCGAACTGTTCATTATTAATTATGTCACATGTTAATATTTGCTAAAATCAATGATAAAAAAGATCAAGATATAATCATAATCCGTACCAAATATGCCCAAAGAGTTATAAAATTATTACTTTTTCTTTGCCTACTTCTTTACGTGTAGGCTTTCTTTTTTGCTTATAATTTCGATCAAATAATTAAATAATATATTTACGGATAATAGAGAAGCAAAAATAATAATTGCAATAATTTAAAAGATAAACAATTTTAAGTTCTTAAAATTTGACATATTAATTATTTTAGTAGCTTTAAAAATATTAAAGAAAAAAACCTAAATCAGTTTATTTTTATTTATTTTTTTATGAAATTACATAAATAAATTGATAGAT